>VWZZ01001632.1:40873-73942 GCA_013399095.1 Psophia crepitans | reverse complement strand
CTTCTCCATATCCTGAGTGACCATGTAGTCTGTTTGATATTGAAGGGGACTCACGTTATCCCTAGTCTTCCTCTTGTCACTAATATATTTATAGAAACTTTTCTTGTTGCTTTAAACCTCCCTGGCCAGGTTAAATCTATCAGGGCTTTGGCTTTTCTGACCTGGTCCCTGGCTTCCTGTACAATTTCCCTGTATTGCTCCCAGGCTACCTACCCTTGCTTCCACCCTCTGTAAGCTTCCCTTTTTAGTCTGAGTTTGCCCAGAAGCTCCTTACTCATCCATGCAGGCCTCTTGGGTTTTTTTCCTGACTTTATAACTTGCATCTCATGCCTTATCAGTATAAATAACTAAGCTGACCAAAATTAGACTCCCTTTACCATTGCATATTTGGGATCTGCGTATATAAATCAAACAAGTAGTGGCAGTCTAGGATGTGATATGGCTGCTTGCTCATGTAGAACAGAATACATACATTTTTGAGCTTCTGTACCTATTAACGTTAAAAGTGAAATCAGAAGCTCAAAATATAATTCAGAGTATTAGCAGCAAAATAAAAGTAGCTGAGTCATTTCACATACTAAGGTATTTTCTGACTATGGAGGCACAAAGCCTTATGTTTTGATTACATCTAGGTACCTATATCTGTTATAGTCAAGACAAAAGTCAAGATTCCTGTACTGAAAAACTGAAATAATTAGAAAAATCTTACAGTTATGCAAGCATATGCACAATGTCCTGGTTTCAGCAGAGAGAGAGTTAATTTTCTTCACAGTAGCCAGTATGGGGCTGTGTTTTGGGTTTGTGCTGGAAGCAGCGCTGATAGTGGAGAGATGTTTTTGCTGTTACTGAGCGATGCTTACACAGAGCCAAGGCCTTTTCTGCTTCTTGCACCGCCCCGCTGGCGGGATGGCTGGGGGTGTGCGGGGAGTTGGGAGGGGACAGACAGGGCAGCTGACCCCAACTGACCAAAGGGATATTCCATACCATATGGCATCATGCTCAGTTTATAAGGGGCTTGGGGGGAAGAGGAATGGGGGTCAGCAGCGTTCAGAGTGATGGCGTTTGTCTTCCCAAGTAACCATTACGAGTGACGGAGCCCTGTTGTCCTGGGCATGGCTGAACCCATAAAGTCTGAGGGGAACTGAGTGAATGTCTGCGTGGTGCTCAGCTGCCGGCTGGGTTAAAACCATGACACACACATGCACAAAGAAACAAGTAGAAGGAAAAGAAATTTTTGTCCATTTGTTTGCCACTCCTGTTTATGTTTTATTATTGTAGATATATTTGGTACATATTGCTTCATAACAATCAAAACACCAAAAACTCAAATAAAATCTTGAACTCTCAACTAAGCCAAAGTTGTATAATTTATATTCTTTTTCTCTTTGCAGTATTTAAATGTTATAATGAAGGCCAGAACCAATAATGGACATGGTTTTCTACAAATATAGGATGTAATTTATAACCCTACGTTAAGGATCTAACTCTCTATACCATACAAGGAGAGACGTGTAGGCCACAGAATTCAGCCCACATGTGTCTGACACTACATCTTAACTCCCTGCAGATGATTAGTAGGTACTAATCAGGCCATTAGTTGTTTAATTGCTCATAGTTTGTACACTAGTATTCTCAAATATAAAAACCTATGGCAAATTAATTGAAGCAATCTTGAGTCTCTTCTTCAAAATTAAATGCTATTTGGTAACTATAATCTTCTTGCTAGCTTGATAGAATTGTTCTCTTTTAACAAGAGAATTTTGCCTTTGCAGATTATTTAAATAGTCTAGCAGTATAAGAAATTTCCTAGTTGGGTGACTAATATCTATGCTTCTTCCCAGCAGTGTGTTTGATGAACTTGTAATGTATACATTTAAGTCTGTGTAAGTGTAATCAAACCTGTAATTTACACATTTATATCTATCTGTAACACACAGGGCCTGCTTATTGTTTACATAATGGCCATTGTATACAATGCTGAACCTAAAAATGAAGTCTTCAGGTTGGTGTAATTTACATCAGACAAACCTAAAGGTCCACATCAATTACCGGAATAACATAGTGGAAAAAAATTCTCTGTAAATGAAAATCAAATCCATGGTGTTTGCAGAAATTAACTGGTACTTGTTCTTGTTCTTGTTGTTTTGTTGTTTTTTCCTAGAGTTTTTGAGTCCTCCTCTTCATTTTTGACTCCAGCAACAGACAAATTGGGTCAAACACACTCTTTTATGGCTTAGCGTCAATAAAACCTGCTGTGAAGAGGAGTTTTGTAATTTGGTAGCGCACCTAACTGGCATCCCCTAATGAATATCTCTAGTGAATTCACCAAACCTAATGAAAACCGTTATTCTCACTGTGTGTCTTTTCTATGTTCTTAAAGTTAGAATATATCTCATAAAGAAAAGTCTAAGTCCACATACAAATGAGCCACATCATTAACTGCTATGACAGTTTCAGTAAATGCTGAACAAGCTCTGGTCTCTCAAAATGAATAGTGGAAAGGTACATCTAATAGAGACAGCATTTAAACCTATGTTCTCCTATTTGCAGTTCATGCTTGTCATAAGGTGAAACATTCCCTTATATTTTATGTGAAAGTATATTCTTTAAGTTTAACTTTTCAGACCTGTTAATATTTTTTATAAAATTGGAATTATTTTTTTATTTATTTTTTTTTTTCTTTTTTACAAGCTTCCTTAATACTTTCCAGGTCTGAACATTTCTGGATCTGACCCATTTTTTGGGGTCATGGTCTAACCTAAAAATTCTCCTTTCTCTTGAACACAAGGGAGAAACTTTATGTGTTCTTTTTGTTTTCACTTTGATGCTTGCCTTTTTTAGCATCACTGATGGTACTGAACTATATTTGTGATCCTGAAACCCTTTCCTGAGAATACGGTCTCAGAAATATTATTAAAGAAGGTATTTAATGTGCTTTTTATCTTAAGCAACATTATATTAATCTTCTTCCAGTAGCAATGGTTCTACATCTGTATTTATTTCAGAACAATAATAATGCATAGAAATGGAGCTACACATAGTAATGAAATTAATCAGTATTACAGTCATGCTTACTGGTACAGAAGAATCTTCCAGCTGATGCTTTGCAATATCACACTGCAACACGTCTTTCAAGAAAAAAAAAAATGAAACACATTCTTCTCAGGGATAGAAGAAATTCAAAAGGCACAGAATTTTGAATGGAATTAACTGAAACTTTGAAATGTTTAGATAATCTCTCCAAAGTTTTCTGAATGATCTAAGTGACAAGAAACAGACTTGTAAAGATTGCATCACTGCATTGCTCTAACTACTGACAGCGAAGGGCATGAACTGATAGTTTTGTTACACTGTAGGATTTCTACCTATGGAAGGAAAAGATAAAATAATTTTGACCTTCATCAAGTAGCGGGTCTTGTTTGAGTTCATTTTAAGCATGAAGAAGATTACTTATTATTTTAGTTGAAGGTGTTCTACTGGCTCCAATATTGTAATAGTTATAGCAATAAAGCAATAGATATGTTTGGGGTTTGCATTTGGTTTTTCTTTGGGGGGAGTGGTGGTTGGTTTTTTTTAAATTTAGTTGATTTTATGAAAAAAAGATTACATTTTAATGGATCTTAATGCAAATTAATGAATACACTACAAGCGGACCCACAGCTTTCTTTTTATAACTCCAGCACTCCAGAAAGCAGCCTGAAGAATACATGTGATTTAGTACCAACTTTGTCAACACAATAGAAGTGTAGTATCTGTTTCTGTCTCTCAGTAAAGCCACAGCAATAACATCAATTCCGTCTTTGAAATAAAACAATGCTCATGTTCTAATTAGATTATTTTTTTTCCTGTTGACATACTGAAGGCTTAATTTCTGTGATTTTCTTCATATGGCTTCCACTTCTATGCCCCATGTATTGTCAGATGGATGCATAACATCCCAGCGGCACAGCTTTCCGTAGCCATTAATTTGAATTTCAAAGATAGCAGTAGAGAAAGTCTCTAAAGTATAAATTATTTCTGCTCATCAGAATATCTTTGTTTTAGCTGATTTGTGGTGTTTGAAATTACACATGCTGAAAATCTTACAAAGGTGCCCCTGCTGTATTTAATCAGATATGGACTTATTTGCTGTTGTTTAAAATGCTTGGATTATTAGCTGCCTTTAGGTGTTGTTGAATTGTTAATAATTTTCCAACTGATTTAGCACAGAGCATCTGTTTAGTGATTTCTCTCACTTAAAAGATACTGTAATAGATCCACAGAACTGTAAACTAATGATTTAAATGAGCTAAATATCCGTATAAGTTACATTTAACAGTTCACAGAAAAAATTTATTTTTTGACAAAATATAGCCATCATTCATTGATAAGTAGAGCTACATAATAAACATACTGAAGTACCAATTGTTAAAGAATTTCTCTACTTAGAAGTTCACATGTAATATTTTATAAATCTATTTCACATGGTGAAGTCTGTAACGTTTACACAGTTCAACTTCAAATTTGAAAGTTGGTATGTTTTATGATTGTTTTACTTTTTAAAGCTAGAAGAATAAAAATGAACATTTATCACTGAAGAACTTTTCAAGTGACAAGTTCTCTAAACATCTCCTGGTTTCGGCTGAGATAGAGTTAATTTTCTTCTAGTAGCTGTTGCAGTGCTGTGTTTTGGATTTAGTATGAGAATAATGTAGATAACACACTGATGTGTTTAGTTGTTGCTAGGCAGTTGTAGTGCCTACATTTAGTCAAGGACTTTTCAGCCTTTCACGCCCTCCCAGGTGCACAAGAAGCTGGGAGAGCACAGCCAGGACAGCTGACCCAGGCTGGCCAGAGGGACATTCCCTGCCATGGAACATTATGCTCTGCATGTAACTAGGGAAGCGAGCCAGGAGGCACATTCACTGCTCAGAAACAGACTGGGCATCAGGTTATGAGTTTGGGGTTTTTTCCTTATACATGGGGTAAACAATTCCATTTGTTCATCACTTGCAGTTGTTGTTATTATTAATTATTATTATAATCTTTCTTTGTTATCCTCTTAAACTGTCTTCATCTCAATGCATGAGGTTTTTTTCCCATTTTCTTCCCTATCCCACTGTGGGGGGAGGTTTTTACGTTCGGATATCTGAAGTAATTAATGATAAGATTTAATTTAAAATATTTAAAACTTTATTTAAAAACTGTGCAAGCAGTTAAGCCATGTCCAAAGTTCTTGCTTTCCATGGCTGCTTTGGGAAGTCTCACATTTGCTTAGGTCTATGGGGTGTCCTACTGAATAATAGAACTAAACTGTAAGTCAGGCCTTGTTTTTCAGTACTATAGGAGTGCTGTATTAATTTACATTAATCATGGTAAACATTCACTACATGTCTTATAAATGACATAATCTATGGATTAAAAGTGAAAACAATTGTATTCCTCTAATATTGGTACCTGGTTTGGTACAAGTTGCCAATGAAAAATAGTTGTGTCAGACCTTACACTGTTAACTATGACATTTTTCATTCTTCGTTAGACTCACAGAATCAGAGTATAGAATATTTCATGTTCAAGTGACCTCCTTGATACTGACTGGTCCCCCTAGGTTGGTGTCATCCATGAACTAAACAAGACTGCATTCTGTCCCACCCTCCAGGATACTTAATAAAGTAAAACTGTGCTAGCCACAGTACTGGGACTTCTCTAGTAATTGGATGGCAATCGAGCTTTGTATCACAAATCAAAGTCTACCCAGTTTTGCACACTTTATAGCCCACCTAATCAAAATTTGTCTCACTTTTTAACCATAAGGAGAGACATGAGAGACCTAATTCTGCCTAGGTCTGATCAGATCCAAGCATCATTTTGACTTTCTTGCTTCCAAGATCTCATAGGTTTTCTCAGGGACCACTATTAGACTGAACTGTACATACAATATAAATGCAGCAATGTGAAATGTCCGATTTCTGCCTCTCTGTACTCCTTCTTTAGTCCAGTAGTTCTAAAGCATCTGGAAAAACAGATGATCTTCTGCCTAGGGAAATCCTCTTTTTGCCTGATGTATATTCTACATTATAAACTAATATCCCAAAGCAGTGACAGAACGGGAAGGGTGCTTGTTTTTATTCCTTCTGAAGAAAGGCTATTTCAATATTCATTTAACTAGCAAAAACAGTTACTATATAGCATTGTAATTAGATGTCTCACCCTGAAATAGGGACATATGGGTTTCAGTCATTATCCCAGTGTTTATACAGCATCGAATGCTTAAATTTTCAATTCAGGAAGGAATGGAGCATCAATAGTCCCTTGAAGGCAAGTTTCTTAACATTGTGTTACAAAGTCATTTGTATGTTTCTTCACTGGTCTTCCCACTGAGTATGCAATGAGAGGTCGAGAAGGAGAGTTCAAGGGAAGCACTGGACTCATGAAGTCAAGACTTCATAGTATTTTGAAGAAACTTGAATTTCTCCACTGTGTTTGAAGAAGCAGCTTCCTTTTCTGAAAAGGAGTAAGCCTGGACTAAGGTAGCAGAAAAATCCTTGACCTCCTTTTATAGGAAGAGGAACAGGGTGAGCAATGCCAGCTGCTACTTGGAAAGGTCATTCACAGAAGCCATTGCACACAATATAATACTTCCCTTCATAGCAGAAACAAGTGATTTCCAGGCCACACAGACAGAGTTAAACAACACTGTTTTGCCACATCCTATCCTCTACAACTGTGTACCATGTTGATGCCTGCAGGTATCCTTGGTCTACTTAAAGCATTTACTATATTTGGGAGGCAGAAGATGAGATCACATCAGTTTAATCAAAACATAAAAAATAATGTAAATTCTCTAGTACTCTCTGTGAGTGAGGTAGCCACTGAAAAGCTGGTTTAAAGATGGGGATGGATCCTTTCACTGGGTGACTGCAAAGGCTAAGAATTGTGTCAGTGAAACATTTCTTCTGAAGATGATAGCATAGGACTAAAGACACCCTTTTCTCACCATTTTGTCAGCATTTCTTATTATCTAACATAGGCACCATCTGACTTTTTAAAGTGATTTTTGAGGGTCTCTTCTCAGGAGCCTAATCCTCCTATTGAAATAAAAAGTAGGTTTAATTCAGGCCTGCAGATTGCACTAAACAGACCGATAACTATATCCTCTGAACAGAAACTTGGGGCTTTGGCATATTCTTCCCCAGTTTTGGCATGACTATGACAAGGATCAAACAATTATGTTCCTAGTGTTATAGTGGTGTGATTCTATCTAATGTCTATAAAAGCTTTGTATTCATTCATTGAATTCTGCTGTCCAAACTTCATGCCCTCAATGTATTACTTCCAGTTACTCTGACAGATTGCTTCTGCATAACTTCTTCCTGAAATCCTTACGAGTATATTTCAGTCTAATTCTTAAAAATGTTTTTAAATTAATTAAAAAAAAAAATAATAAAAGGATTAGGAATCTACTGTACCTGATATTCTGCAGGGTTAATTTTCAGGAGCCAGGTCTGCTCCAGAACAGGCTGGGTGTTCCTCTCTTTGTTATGGCCCTTGTTTACATCCCATTATAACTACTGCTACTTTGTTGTTGTTTCCCTCTCCCTTTGCTATCCCATTATCACAACTGGAGGAGACTTCTCCTTTGTTGTTCTCATTCTCCTCCCCATCCCACCAACAGGGGAGTGAGCAAGCGGCTGCGGGGTGCTCAGCTGCCGGCTGGGGCTGAACCACAACACATCCGGAAATTACATTTTTGTGATTATTTACTTTGTAATGTTGCCCCTATAACTGTTCAGATTGAAACATTTTCTCTAAGGATAGAGAAACCAAAATGTCTACACTTTTCAAAATGTTTTCAATTTTTGTGTAGCTGTAACCAACTTGCTATGTATTGTGTATATGTGGAAATAGAAATGTTGGGTATGAACTACTAGTCAAGGTTAAGCCATTCCATCTAATGTATAGTATAAATGAAATCAAAACTAAATATTCCCATGTTTCAGACATGAAGGAATCACCATTTTAAAAATAATCTTCCACCCAGTCATATAAGTACAATAGCAGATACTTATTTTCATCTTTATTTTAAAACACTTAAATACAAGTAAGAATCATTATGCTACAATTTTGTGTAAATCTGAGACCATAAGATCATGTATATATACTTGACCATATGCAGTCTGATTCTCAAAAACTCATTTACTTTGATGGTAGTAGAGTGCACACCGGAATTATACCATTGATAAGAACTGCAATATTCCAAAGTTTTCTGTTTAATTTGTGTAGATCCAGTAATTTCTTGTTATTTTCTGTTGGTTTATTGCCACTGAAATAGAAGGAATGTGGAAGCACTTATTCTAGCTGTCCCTTTTAATCCATCTGTAAGTATTTGTGCCTCAGAGTTTTCAGCTACTTCTTTCAGAAACTGTTTTTTCTGTTTTCATTTGTCTGCACTTTTCTTGTACTATTGTCCTGATAACACAATTATTTCATATTGGATTCAAGTATTACATTAATCATTGCATTAGAGGTTATATAACATTTTTGCTAGTTGTCTCTGGCTGAAGCTCAACTTTTCTAGAAAATGCACTTAGTCCTCAAGTTTAGATTATAAATAAAAGTACCATTGTACTAATGCATCAAAATGTTTTGGTAATCATTCTGTTGTAGTTTCTGAAATAAAGTTCTTGAAAAAAATATTTTCATAGAATCATAGAACAACAGAATCATAGAATGGTTTGAGTTGGAAGACACCTTAAAGATCATTTAGTTGCAAGCTTCCTGCCATAGGCAGGGATGCCTTCCATTAGAAGGTGGAATTTTTCTGATTTCTCTTACAACCTCTTCTTTTTAGCTATTCAAACAAATAAAATAACTATGTAGGAAATCAGGAATAATAAAAAAATAACTATGATAAGATAAAAAGATGCAAAAAGATCATAAATGCAGGTATTGATATACAATATCTTTGGGAATAGAAAATGAGAAGTAGGTTCTGTTGCAATGCAAATGATAAATTAATAATGAAAATGCAGATGGATAAGTGCTAGAGAAGGGGGAAAAGTCAACAACAGTCGGTCATTATTAATTCAAATCCCTCAGTCTGAATGCCTAATCTGCTTTATAATTCTGTTTTCAAAGACACTGAGAACCAGCAACTCCATTTAAATTGTAGGTGCTCAGTAAATGGAAGGTCAAGTTGAGTTTGCTTGATACAGACAGATTTCAATATTTAATGTAAACACACAGCTTCTAAAACTTTCATCTAAATAGAATGTCACTGTGTTATAAAGAAGGATAAATAAAAAAAGAGGAAAATAGACTAAGAAATACGTGTGTGTACCTGGAGTCTACTTAGGTTTTTGGCCTAAAACTTGTTTCTTCATGAGCCAGCAGTGTGCTCTTGTGGACAAAAAGGCCAATGGTATCGTGGGGTGCATTAAGAAGAGTGTGGCCAGCAAGTGAAGGGAGGTTATCCTCTCCGTCTACCCTGCCCAAGTGAGGCCACATCTGGATTATCATGTCCAGTTCTGTGCTCCCCAGTTCAAGAAAGACAGGGAACTACTGGAGAGAGTCCATTGGAGGGCTACAAGGCTGATTAGGGGACTGGAGCATCTCTTGTGTGTGGAAAGGCTGAAAGAGCTGGGGCTGTTTAGCCTGGAGAAGAGAAGACTGAGAGGGCATCTCACCAATACTTATAAGTATCTAAAGGGTGGATGTCAAGAGGATGGGACAAAGCACCAGAACAGGTTTCCCAGAGAGGTTGTGGAGTCTCCTCTGAAGATATTCAAAACCTACCTGGACACGGTCCTATGTAACCTGCTCTAGGTGAAGCTGCTTTAGTGGGGAGGTGGACTAAATGATCTCCAGAGATCCCTTCTAACCCCTACCATTCTGTGATTCCATTATCAGAAGGCATCTGGTATAAGTCATGGAGAGGATAATCTGTGGAAACTCATTGAACAAACAACAAAATTCACAAAGTTTCCATCCAATGATGAGTAGAAATGGTCTGGCCAAACATACAGATCTCAGAGTGATTTGGTACTGTAAACCTTAAAAGACCTTAGTAACCTAACATCTCTTTCTGGGGATTACCCAGTAAACTGCTTTCAAGCATAGTTCTTCTGCCAAACCAGTGATATAACTCCTGCATTTAAAAAAAAAAAAAAAAAGAAAAAAAAGGCGTTTTACTACACAACTAGAAGTCGTATTTTGACTAGTTTAACCATAGTTCCAAGGCAGTGTTCTGAAGTAATCACAGAATCACAGAATCACAAGGGTTGGAAGGGACCTCGAAAGATCATCTAGTCCAACCCCCCCTGCCAAGGCAGGGCCACCTAAAGCACATCACTCAGGAACACGTCCAGTCGGGTTTTGAATGTCTCCAGAGAAGGAGAATCCACAACCTCTCTGGGCAGCCTGTTCCAGTGCTCTGTCACCCTCACAGTGAAAAAGTTTTTCCTTACGTTAACCCGGAACCTCCTATGCTCCAATTTGCACCCGTTGCCCCTTGTCCTATCGCTTAGTGAGACCCAGAAGAGCCTGGCTCCATCTTCCCGACACTCGCCCTTAACATATTTGTAAACATTGATGAGGTCACCCCTCAGCCTCCTCTTCTCCAAGCTAAAGAGACCCAGCTCCCTCAACCTTTCCTCATAAGGGAGATGTTCCACTCCCTTGATCATCTTAGTGGCTCTGTGCTGGACTCTCTCTAGCAGTTCCCTATCCTTCTTGAGCTGAGGGGCCCAGAACTGGACGCAATACTCCAGATGCGGCCTGACCAATGCAGAATAGAGGGAGAGGAGGACCTCCCACGACCTACTGTCCACAGCCCTTCTAATGCACCTCTGGATGCCATTGGCCTTCCTAGCCACCAGGGCACATTGCTGGCTCATGGTCATCCCCCCATCCACCAGGACAATGTAGCAATGATATTGCCATAACTAATAGATATCAAATTAACACCAAATAGTTAGAAAAGCATTTCAGAAGATAGTTATGTATTCACTCATATGTGTATATGTATGTATACCTAATTAGACTCTGTTGGGAAGACGTTACATGAGGTTATCAGGAAGTCACATCTTGAAGGTTAATAACAGAGATCTTGAAAGCATAGCCATCAGTTGACACTAGAGTGTCAGAGGTATAAACACAAATCATCAGTGGTAAATTAGTCTTCTTACCATTGATAAAACTGGTTTTGAAGGTAAAAAAAGAAATAGGGGGAAAATATCCAACCTTAGGAAATCTGACCATATACAGTAAAATTTGAATAGAACATGGACTTTAAACACCAATATAGAAAGACCAAGTAGGTGGACTGTGTTAGCAAATGTGTACGTAACCCCGAAAGAATACAAATGCAATGAGGGGACTCACTAATTCAATGTCATGCCCCACCCAGCAAAGAACTTGGAATGCTGAGGGATCACTGTAACCACCAAAGCTTCCTCCTGCTAAAAATTTCCGTCATTGACAATAGGACATTGAGGGTCAGTGAAAGCGTAAAAGCAAAGCTTCTGTGTATTGCTTTTAAATGTATTATTGTTGAGAATGAGATATAGGCATTGTATAATTTGTCCTGTGACTGTCCACTAACAGATTTTTGGCTTTAAGTGATTTTTTTTAGCTCACATAAACTGTAAAGTTCTTCGGTCAAGTACCACACCCTTGAGCCTTGGTTATAATTTTGATGCAACAACGAAACTCAGAAATTTTCATTCTATTAGTTTGAAGAGTCTTACTAGGTCTTCAGTCACTCCTTAAAGAGCACCTGTGGTGCTTAGCAGAGTGCTTACATTCACATTCCATGAGATAAAAGGCTCTAGTTTAAAACAGAAAAAGGAATTAACACTTTCATTTTAAACATGAGGGAGCTTTAAATTCTTAACAGTTGTACACATCCAGTTCTATTTTTTTTGTGTGATTTATGTGGAAAGAGACGGTTTCATTCATATTAAAAGGATTAATTAGTTCAGCAAAGTAAAACTGATTCTTTCAAAATCAGGATATATACGTAACTATAAGGATCAGTTAGGCTTTGATGTAATCTGGTAGAAAGCTAATCAGCAGAATAAAACCTTTCTTGCATTGATGAAGTTAAGCACCCTGTAAACAAGGAATTGGCTTCTTTCAAAGCGACATGGATAACGTATGAAACCATAAAGTGTAAGCCCAATTAGCAGTACAGTATGGATATTAAATATTTTAATGGTCAAAGCAATTAATTATGTTAAAAAGCCATACTGTAATACCTATTACTCTTAATATCTATAATCAAAGATTATTTTCAGGTCAAACACATGAAAAAGCTATTGCTACCAACCTTAGTAAGCCTTAAAAATCTCATTTCTAAAGTAAATTTCTCATCAACATTCCACCGAAAATAATAGAAATTGGAAGGATGGGATAGTGCATTTTTAAAATTTTTTTTTAAATAAAATAACTAAAGGTTCTGTTCCTCACTCTAACTCAACAGGAGTGCTGCCTAACTATAAGGACTGGAGGGTAGGACCAATGATTATCTTTTCTGTCTGTGTTCATTTCAGTTGCTAAATGCGTATAAAGCTTAAAACTACTGTGTATATATATGAAACTTACAGTAATGTCAAATAAATATAAGATGTAAATTCAATCTATAGTAAAAGCAGAAACAGCACCTCCAAAGTAATAATAAATTATATTCTCTATGTGTTTGAAGAGAAGACTTGCTGAGTTGTTCTCTCACATAGTAAGTGTGTAAAAAATCAGACCTGTCCATTCCTCAGCTGTGCCATTATCTGTAGACCGGTGTTCAGGAAATGATGGAATTAGGAGAGGTTTCCTGCCTAATGTTTCCTACTCAAGTTTTCCATGAGGAAAAGACAGCATGGTAAAATCTTCTGACTATAATTTGTTCAACTGTCCCCTGCAGTGACCCAATAAAAAGCGTGGCCCCGCAAAATGACTTTCTAATTAGCAAAATAGGAAAGGGTGACAGAATAGGAGACCATTAAAGGACTTCTCTACCTCAATTTACCACAGCTTTGGGAGAATAAAACTTTGAAAAAACTTTTAAACTGTGTAACATCTTCAAGAAAAAATTGTATTACATAAAAATCCTTGATAAAATTTTCTATAAGAGAAATGATGAAATTATTTTATCATAGTGTATAGTTTTCAAAATATGTACAAAATATGTACAAAATATGTACAAAACAATGCAAGATATACTTCATTTTATATATATAATTAACATTTAAATGGACATCTAACAGTGTGCGAGTACATGTACATGTATATATGAATATGCCATATTATAGAATCATAGAATCATAGAATGGCTTGGGTTGGAAGGAACCACAAGGATCATCTAGTTCCAACTCCCCTGCCATGGGCAGGGACACCCTGCACTAGACCAGGTTGCCCAAAGCCCCATCCAGCCTGGCCTCAGATGGGACCTCCACAGCTTCTCTGGACAACCTGTTCCAGTGCCTCACCACCCTCACAGTAAAGAATTTCTGCCTAAAGTCCAATCTAAATCTCCCCTCTTAGTTTATAGCCATTACTCCTTGTCCTGTCACTGCACTCCCTAATAAACAGTCCCCGTAGGGGGACTTTCCTACCGTCTTTCCTGTAGGTGCCCTTTAGGTATTGGAAGGCTGTGATCAGGTCTCCCTGGAGTCTTCTCTTCTTTAGGCTGAACAGCCCCAGCTCCCTCAGCCTATTCTCATAGGAGAGGTGCTCCAGCCCTCTGATCAACTTTGTGGCCCTCCTCTGGACTTGCTCTAGCAGCTCCATGTCTTTCCTGTGCTGAGGATTCCAGAGCTGGATGCAGCACTCCATGTGGGGTCTCACAAGAACAGAGTAGAGGGGGAGAATCACCTCCCTTGACCTGTTGGCCACACTGTTTTTGATGCAGCCCAGGACACGGTTGGCTTTCTGGGGTGCCAGTCCACATGGCTGGCTCATTTTGAGTTTTTCATCAAACAGCATCCCCAAGTCCTTGTCCTCAGGGCTGCTCTCAATCCACTCTCCGCCCAGCCTAGAGTTGTGCCTCGGATTGTGCCGTCCCATATGCAAAGCCTTGCATTTGGCCTTGTTGAATTTCATGTGATTCACACTGGCCCACCTCCCAAAGCCTGTCAAGGTCCCTCTGGATGGCATCCCTTCCCTCCAGCAGGTCGACTGTGCCACACAGCTTTGTGTCGTCGACAAACTTGCTGAGAGTGCACTTGATCCCACTGTCCATGTAGCCAACAAAGATGTTAAACAGTGCTGGTCTCAGTACTGACCCCTGAGGAACACCACTCGTCACCGATGTCCACTTGGACATTGCGTTGTTGACCACAACTCTCTGAGTGCGGTCATCCAGCCAATTCCTTATCCGGTGAATGGTCCATGCATCAGATCCATGTCTCTCCAGTTTAGAGACAAGGATGTCATGCAGGACAGTGCCAAAAGCTTTGCACAAATCCAGGTAAACTATGACAGTTGCCCTTCCCTTGTCCACCAACACTGTGACCCCATCATAGAAGGCCGTCAAATTTCTCAGGCATGATTTGCCCTTTGTGAAACCATGTTGACTGTCGTCAACCACCTCCTTACTTTCCATGTGCCTGAGCAGAGTTTGCAGGAGGATCTGCTCCTTGACCTTGCTCGGCATGGAGGTAAGGCTGACCAGCCTATAGTTCCCCAGGTCTTCCTTCTTTCCCTTCTTGAAAATGAGGGTTATGTTTCTCATTTTCAGTCGGTGGGAACTTCACCAGACTGCCATGACTTCTCAAATACGATCGACAATGGTTTGGCCACTTCATCCACCAGTTCCATCAGTACCCATGGATGCATCTCATCAGGTCCCATGGAGTAGTGCACCTTCAGGTTCCTTAGGCATTCTTGAACCTGATCTTCTCCTACAGTGGGCGATTCTTCATTCTCCCAGTCCCTGCCTTTGCCTTCTGTGACTTGGTCAGTGTGGCTAGATCCCTTGCCAATGAAGACTGAGGCAAAGAAGTCATTGAGTACCTCGGCCTTCTCCGTATCCTAGGATACCTGTTTGATTCTGAAGGGGACCCACAGTTAATTATTCTCTAATTATGAACCAGATATGTAGAATTTCATTGGAAATAAGCTGTTTTCAAATACTTAATTGTTTCTGCCTCTGCTCTGAGTTGTTTTCAGCTGTTGATATACCGAAAGAAATTCTGCACAACAGAGCGCACTACAGTATTTCTACAGCACTTGCACCCTAGCATTTTCCTAAGGCTGTACAAGCAACATCCCATTATTTGGTGCTGAACTCTGTACTGACTATAGTGTGGTTCTGTGTTTGCCTGCTGATTTTACTGAGTAATTTACAGCATAATTTCCCCTACTTGTTCATTATATAAACTTTATCATCAATTGTTGCAAATTATTTCCATAAACTTAAATAAGAAATTTCTTTGGAAAGCAGTTTTTTAACATGATATAATGCAACTTACAGCACAGCTGTTTTCCTATTTTTGTCAGAACTGACTTTTTTTAAACAATTTTCGGGGGATATCTATACACAATTTTGTAAAGATGGCAAGAGAAAAAAAGGGTAAAAAATGAAGGAAATCAGTGCAAGATAACATGGAAAATGTGTGAAAAAGGAAATGCATGAGAAAAATAGGTTATTAATATACCAAAGGTGTCAAATACAGTATATTCCTACTATAATAATTTCTTTTCTTTTCTTTTCTTTTCTTTTCTTTTCTTTTCTTTTCTTTTCTTTTCTTTTCTTTTCTTTTCTTTTCTTTTCTTTTCTTTTCTTTTCTTTTCTTTTCTTTTCTTTTTTCTTTTCTTTTTTTCATAGCTGTGTTTCCTAGGTGCATGGTTCCCAGGTGCATAGTGTCCAACAAATACTTGTTGCTTTTGATTTTTTCCATAGCTTAAATGGTCAAATACTGGAGCTCCTTTGAAGTCCTAACAGTTTCATGTGCTAACACTAGGTAAGGATCTGTCCTATAAACAGAAAGATTCTACTTCATATGCTAATACATACTAAAGTCATAGGAAAGGTGACTAAATTGTATTTCTACATTTCTTTTTCCTCTCATGCTTGGGCAAATTGCTTGATCTCTTAAGGCTTGAATTTACCATTTTATGCTGGATAATGATCTACTGTGTTTCTTTTTTTTTTTTTAATAGACCTAAACTCTCCATCAGTAATCACAGTGACAAAAGTATTTAACTGAAATCAATTTCAGAAAAATTAAATGTTTATAAGTTGTTATATTTCTTTCTGTCATAATATTCCTATTTTTCATTGCTCACTATTCACTATTGTCAGCCTTTTGTACAATACTGACCAGGCTGTTGAATTACAGTTTTGCATTTACTAAGCAAACCCATAATTTGGATTAAAAGCTAACCAGACAAGCAAATTAGAACGTTGCAGAAATGTACTAACTGGAAATCTGTGCCCAAATGAGATTGAAGCTTTCTTGCAGCTAAACAGGTAGTGAATGAAGGGAGGGAGTAAAAGAGAAACAGGTTAGTGTCACGCTATGTGCCCGAGATGAACTCTATCTTATTTTCTTTCCCCCCTTTAAAATTGCTGCTTAACAAAGCAACCATAAAGAGATAATGTGAAACAAGTGGACGTGTGCACCATATACCCTGCTTCTGAACAATGGTGCCAGGTCCTGCACTTCGGTCACAACAACCCCAGGCAACACTACAGGTTTGGGGAAGAGTAACTGGAGAGCTGCCTGGAGGAAAAGGACCTGGAGGTGTTGGTCACAACTGGCTGCATATGAGCCAGCAGTGTGCCCAGGTGGCCAAGGCGAACAGCATCCTGGCTTGTATCAGGAATAGTATGGCAGGCTGGAGTAGGGAAGTGATTGTCTCCTTGTACTCAGCCCTGGTAAGGCCGCACCTCCAGTGCTGTGTCCAGTTTTGGGCCCCTCACTACAGGAAAGACACGGAGGCCCTGGAGCGTGTCCAGAGAAGGGAAACGAAGCTGGTGAAGGGTCTGGAGCTCAAGTCTGATGAGGAACGGCTGAGGAAACTGGGATTGTTCTAACCTGGAGAAAAGGAGTCTGAGGGGAGACCTTATTGCTCTCTACAACTACCTGAAAGAAAGTTCTGCTGAGGTGGGTGTTGGTCTCATTCCCCAAGTAACAAGTGATAGGACAAGAGGAAATGGCCTCAAGTTGTGCCAGGGGAAGTTTAGACTGTATATTAGGAAAAATTTCTTCACTTAAGGGGTTGTCAATCATTGGAACAGGCTGCCCAGGGAAATGGAGTCACCAGCCCCGAAGATTTAAAAGATATGTAGATGTGCTGTTGAGGGACATGGTTTAGTGTTAGGGCAGTGCTAGGTTAATGGTTGGACTTGATGATGTCTAAGTATCCTTTTTAATCAAAATGATTTTATTATTCTATGATGGTATAAATGATAAGATCAGCTTGTAATATTGTTAAGACTTTGTTGTTTATCCTGCTTTTGCATAATTTTAGTTTCTAATGAATTAGCTAATCATGTAGAATACTTATTTTAAAAAATCAAAGGATAAAATTTTATTTTTTAGGAACTAATGTGTTTTTCCACATGTCCTCGTTTCAAATGAGAGTTACTTTCCTTCATAGTAGCTAGTATGGGGATGTGTTTTGGATTTGTGTTGGAAACAGTGTTGATAATATCAAGATGTTTTTGTTATACAGAGATGTTTTTGCTGTTGTTGTGTGGTACTTATACAGAGTCAAGACCTTTTCTGCTTCTTGCACTGCCCTGCCAGCAGGATGGCTGTGGGTGCACAAGAAGCTGGGAAGGAACACAGATGGGACGGCTGACCCCAACTGACCAAAGGGATATTCCATACCACGTGATGTCATGATTAGTTGGTAAGGGGCTTGGGGAAGAGAAAGGTAGGGGGCAGCAGCATTTAGAGTGATGGCATTTGTCTTCCCAAGTAACCGTTAGGCGTAATGGAGCCCTGCTGCCCTGGGATGGCTGAACACCTGCCTGCCATGGGGAGCAAGGAATGAATTCCTTGTCTTGCTTTGCTTGTGTGCACAGCATTTGCTTCACTTATTAAACTGTCTTTATCGCAGCCCATGAGTTTTCTCACTTTTACTCTTCCAATTCTCTCCCCCACCCCGATGTGGCGGAGTGAGTGAGCAGCTGCATGGTGCTCAGTTGCCAGCTGGAGTAAAATCACAACATCACAATTTATGATTAAATACTTAGTTAGGTAAATGAATCTAAAATGCTGCTAGGGATTTACTAACACTCAATCAGTTTCCAGTCAAAAATATTAAAAGTCTTAGAGTTCATAAAAGTTGTTTTGATTTTTTTTTAATGCTTATATATTGGCATTCTTAATAGAAATTCAATAATAGTAATTAAGACATTCTGGGAAAATTATTTAAGTTTCTAAACAAGGTTTTGCCTCATGTTTATAAAACAATTTACCTAAAGCACTGATTCAAGCTAAGTTGATTAAGAGAGAGAGCAAATCTGTATTTAAAAGAATGTTTCCTGCATAAGTTAGGAGAGAAAAATCTCTACCTGGAAATAGAATTTAATTGCTTCTGCATGATTGTTGTAATAAAACCTGCAGTATAAAGTGTGAATAATGTACTCATTCAATTTTTGCCATTCAATAGTTTCCAGATAATGGTATTTGACAATCTTCAAAATATGACTTCATTTTGAAAATAATGTGAGTTTTTGATGCAAACACTTCTGGAGGCTGGTCATGTTATAAATGATAGATACTATCACACAATAGGGGAGCTGCTCAGCAGCTGTCTATAACTACTATGATGATTTAATCAAAGAAATGATAAAAATAAACAGTGCAATCTGTTTAAACTGGTTTGGTAACAGAAAAAATAATTATTCATTTTTACTTGTATGTTATTCAATTTTCTGTTTATTTGGAAAAAAAAAAACCACAACAAAACCTTTAGAGGCTTTAATTTTTCTTAGAACTGAGAAACAAAGTTAGGAGGCAGAAAAGTTAAGACACGGGGTGCTAAAAACCTCAAGTTCATTCATGGCCTCTGTCAATTGAGTGACTTGTCTCTCTTTTAATTCTCAGCATTTGCCGGGGTTATTAATTTTGAAATAAGTTTCTCTTAATGTGTACACACAAAATAGCATAACATGGGGGACATCACAGCTTTTGCATCCAGGAGTTATTAAAACACATATACACACAAAAGGCATAGAATAGAAAGAGGAATTAAAATATAAAAGAGAAAATCAGCTTGGATTCTCAATGGATATATATCCACATTCTGATAAATACAGTAGATTAAAAAAATCAGCTTGGATGTGAAAGCCACCTCACTTAATATGTATCTTGATTATAATCTTAATCTTTTTTTTAGGGAAACTAACAATAACATATAGGGAACAACAATAACATATGACAAAAGATTACCGGAACTGAATGACATTAGTATATAAAGAGAAAGGACATTTGAGTGAGAAATCTTGTTTGTAAATACAAACTAAATAAAAACCTATTGTGTAGGTGATCTAGGTTTAACTGACCCTAGTCAACCATCTAGTTTTAAATGGTTGACTGCTACTCTGTCTAACCCTGTATTTCTTGTTTTATGAGCAACATAATCTTAAGAGATATTGAAACAGTAATGATGCTAGAAAATATCAGTATTTCTATTGATATATTTGTTAGACTGCCAGGACTATTATGGGTGGGTGAAATACAAGTTTAAAGTAATAAAAGAGATTTGATATCCCATTATTTATTTTATTCTTAAAATAAACTTTCCTATGTGTTAAAATAACTAAATAGTGTTTCAATAGAAAGCAGCAGAATATATGTGTATAAATTCTGAAAGCTTACCAAGTATTTTAAGCAGAATCTGAAAGACCACATGAATCCTTGATTACAAAGAAAGGTGAGGGTTATACAGCTGAAAACTAAAATCCTTTTCCCTTTCCCCTTTATCATATAATCAGCATTCCTTCGCAAAACTATCTGAATTTCAAAATGTGCAGACCCTTTGCCTGAATGACATAACTGATGCTCCTTTGAAATAATGATGAGGTTGTGATAAAAAAGTAAAAGCTAGAAGGGCAAGAAAACAGAAATTGATTGTCTGGCCATAGCTTGCTCCCTTTATGCTTTGTCAAGAATAAAACTGTGTGATCTCCAAACAGAACTGTTTGCTTTCTTTGGATCTGCAATACACAGCTTTGGTACTGTAGTCTCCTTGGTGCCAGAAATGTATCTTTGAAAACCTTGCCTCCACAGCATGCACTTTCCCAGGCAGTTTATCATTTCCCACACTTAATCGATCTTCTGGAAACGATGCAGCTATGAACACTCCCCAGGAACCTGATGCATATGATTCTCACATGTTGAACCTGTTTGCCATTGTCCCTCCTGCACACTGTGCCTGCTGTGCTGAAGTTCTTCCTTGTCCCTGAAGTAAACAGGTGATAGGAAGTGTCTAAGTAATGTCAACAGCTCAGAAAAATTTGTTGTTCCTTTAAATTCCAGAAATGCTTGGTAGTATTTAATAAAGTACCATCAGAACAGAACGTTTGTATTTTTACTGCAGCTTAAACAATTGAACTCACTTCCTTATTTCCAACCAACACTATAACTTGATGTTTTTTAACTTATAACAAAATGGCGTCCCAGTGTTTTACGTAACATAACCTCCTAATTATGCGTGTTTTTACCAACTACTTGGAAGGCATGTCTTCCTACACAGCAATTTGTAGTTTAAAAAATAACCTCCTATCTGGCTTGCTAAGGCCATACATGTATCAAGTCCTTTGCTTAGTTTTTCTCTTGTTCTTCAAGGAAAATTAAGTTATAATGAAATGAGTTAATGAGTTAAATATTGCACACAAAAATAACCCAGAGTTTAAACAATTATTTTTTCTACCTTTTACTGGACCACTAGGTTTCACCTCATCCAGAATTGAAGCTGTCAGTAATTTCAGAGGGCAAAAAGTTAAAAACAAGCATTCTAATAAAAATGGGGAAGAAAAATCTGCCAGAATCTTACTTTTCAGTGACAAGAAACTCTTTATTTTGAAGTCTGAACAGCAATTGACTCAGTGAAATATGAGGTAATTTCTTGTTCATAGTGAGCTAAAACCATTATTTATCCTGATAAATTAAAGTAGCAAGGAGGAAAACCTTGTCTGTTTAAAATATCTACACTGTGGCCCAGATGGGCATGTACATGGACCCAGGAGAAGTCTAACTGAATTCACCGGTGTTGATTTCCTTGCAACCGGTTTCAAACTGATTGCATTTTATTTTTGCCACATAAGGAAGCATAAAATGCATTTAAATGTAGGTCCATTTAAAGAGCAAGAGCAAGAGCAAGAGCAAGGCATAGGGATATTAATGCAAAAGAGAAAGGATCTTCAATCATGTATATAGCTGCCACTGCAAAGACGGGAATAATCTGTTCCCCAAGGGTTTATGGCATGATGTGACAAGATAGCTTATGGAGGCTCTTCCAGCTTTATGGGTCTTGTAGTTAATGATCCAGCAGTATTTAGCTATGTTCATGGATCTGCAAGACATCCTTCCACAGGCAATACATTTGCAAGATTCAGAAAAGTGTTTAAAAATAGATTAAAACAGTACTGCTTGTAAGTTTTGTTGAGAGGACAAATGCGTTAATGTATGTAAAAACAATAGAACAGGTTCTGAATAAATAGTATGAAAATTCATGAATTTGCCCTTGTTTCTCTTTAGCTTCTAAAATGAACTCTCAGATTTGCCATGAGAGTAAAAAATGTTTCACAGCCTGTTCAAGTCAAGCAGTAATGGTTTGGCTTGATTTAAAACAACTATTTGTCAAGAAGAGTTAGTGGTAGTGAAACTTGCTTCATCAATTAACTGGCATATCAAAAATGAGGAATATTGTTCAGAAGTAATTTGCTGTTGACTGCAGGCAGCCCAAATGATCTTCAAAATGAGCTTTGAAAATTAACCTTGAAGATGAACTGTGAACATTTCTTGCAGTATTTTTCACCCTGACCTCATACAACCAACAGATATTTAGGCACCCCCCTTTCTGTTAATAAATATTATCCAAATAAATGTTCCCAAGGGCTTTAAGTTCCACTTTAAGATGTTTTTTTTCCCTACGAATTCCATTATCCCTACTAACATATTGTACCTAAAAAAGAAGACTCCTATAAAATGTGTGGATTTCAAAAATTTATTTTATTTTTGACCATTGCTGATTTGTTTGAGACTATTATATTTTCTCTGGATTTTCACATGCTAGCATTAGTTTATTAAAATCAGGATTGTAACTATGTGATATCATTTCCAAGGAAGACAGGGCATACAATAAATTGTCACATCAGAAGATGAAACATTTTAACTGCATTATTTTTATTGCATTCTTTTAATCTCTAGTAATCTCAGCCTCTGTGTTTTGGGTTTTTGGTTTGGTTTGGGGGTTTCTTTGTGGGTTTTATAAAAAAATATTTTTTTTTTATTTTATTTTTACTTTGTGTGTTTGATTCTACTGACACAGAAAAATAGTCAGATGTATTTAGTAAATATTATGGAAGGGATTTTTCTGTTATTTACTTTTTCCTCACGATCTTCCAGTGTGATTTTTTTTTCCAGCTCATCTTATTGTCTGCAAATATTTCTCATGTTTTTATACCTTGGAGGTATTTCCAAAAGGCCTCAATTTAAGACAATATTTTAATTTATTTAATATTTAGTGTAGTGTTCTTCTCTACATCAGTAATGGAAATGTAAATATATCTAACACCTGTCACTGCAATAAAATCCATTCAAATAAATTCAATGGGTGGAAGACTGTAAATGCTAATTTGTGAAATTTTTCAATCTGTAAAGAAAGTTAGATGATGATGACGATGATGATGATGATTACAAACACCTTAGCAAGATATATCACAATTATTACTCAAATCCTTTGGCCACGTTTCTTTCATTCAGCTGCTAGATTTGTAATTGCATTTAAAAAGTTTACCTGCCACACTGGGTTTTCTCTGGGCCATAGTGGATACGCCTCACAGTTTGTTTTCTGTGAACTTTTATGGCTTACTTTTTATTTCCTGAGGAAGGTTATTTTTTAAATGAAGGTTTGAGTATGAAAATGCTAAAGCTACTACTCATTTTTTCTTAAAAATTTAAATAAGTATTACTTTGCTTGCCAGCTCCATAGGGCTTTCACAGAGGAACTCAGAAATAATTGTCAGATGTACAGCAAATGCATCAAGTGAATTATTATCATTCAGAGATATGACTAGAGTGGTCTGAATTCATCTTATGAAGGTATCCATATCCACTGACTTTGCTAGGTGTAAAGAGAATGTCAGCGGGACTTGCATAGGAGACAGATAAAGACACAATGCTCAGGAAAACAAATCATGTTCAATTCTTCCCAAATAACCAGAGAACAGGTGAGCATGGTGCCACTGACTAGCCCTTTTTCGGGGTAAAATGTGGCAGAGTTAACTGGGATATGTGATGTGGGTTTTTTTGTAAAGCCTCTCTTTTTAAAAGAGAGTGGATTCACTTCTTTACTGTCACATCTGGTATAAAAAAAAGCAGTCTTACACCTGTGGCTCTTACTGTAATCGTGACTAAAGGAACTGGAAGGGAAAGATCAGCAGAGAACAGCAGACCTCATGGGGTGTTTTTGTTGTGTTTTTTTTTGTTTGTTTCTTTTTTTGTTGTTGTTTTGTTTTGTTTTCTGCATCTTAAATCTTTCCTCAAGGAGGGATTCAGAAAGGATGTGTCTGTAAATTGTCCTCTAAAATCATCCTTCTACATCGAAATTTATTTTGATCTGTTTGTTAAATAGAGGAACCAGCTTCATGTATCTGTCACTGAGCTGCTTTCTGATAATCTATGCAGTGTTTCAAACTAATTTTTGTTTTTGTTCTGTGTGAAAAACAGATGTTGATTTGCTGACACGAGGATCAGACATAGAAATACTGGAGCAAATCTAGGCTTTGTTGCCTTGGACGGAGTTACTTGATGATTAGGATGAAAAATGACAATAACTCTCTAACACAATACAGAAGCAGCAGCACCTGAATCCAGTTACATTTGCTACAACCAGTTCAGAATTGCCCAGTACACGAAGTGTATCTCCCTTTTGTGAGAAATAACACATCCACGTCCCTGTTTTCTTCTCTAAACTGTTTACAAACTGTGCTAAGCTACTTCTGTCAAGACTGGGTAAGAGGACTCAAGTGAGGCAACAATAGAATCCCATTATTTTGGTATAATAACCCTTCTTTCCCTTTAGCAAATCTTATCAGTCTCTCCCAGTCACCAGTGTCAGTCAGTGTTAGCAACAAGGGAGCCACATTTTCCACATGGTATGCAGACCTCTTCAGCAGGCTTCTACAGCATACATCTGTGTTGCATGAGTTATTCTCCAAATCAATAGCCAGAAGAGATGAAAGCTTTAAATATTAAGGCAGTTATGTCAGCACACTCCGTCTCAGCAGGAAAGCTGAGAGCCCGACAGCTTTGGCTCTCTGTGGTTTCCAGCCACTTCCTCACATATGTGCAAATTCTAAAGTGTTGGGCTTTTTTGCAAACTGTCTTCTTCCACGGTAGCTTTCTCTTTTGCCTCTGTGTTTCCTGTTTACTGCTTTCTGGCCATTCTTACATTTAATCATCCAGTATTTCTCCAGAATAAATTTCTATGACCAGATAATGACATAATTGGAAAGAAAACACAAAGAAAGTTCAAGGCTGCAGCCTGAGTATAGTTAATGTTGTCCCTTTCTCACATTTTCTATGGCATTTCCAGGTGCAAGTTAAGTTGCTTTTAGGCGTAAATCATACAGGCATCTCTGTTTGAGGCTCTTTCTGTCAAGTGTGTGAAATCTACCATTTATTAAAGGTCTTGCAACTCCTTTTTCTTCTGACCTTGTAGTCAATTTTCTGTATTAATGTTGTCTGTTATAGACTAAGTTATGCAATATTTTCAACCAGTTCTAATTTTCTTATAGGTAAATGATTTACTCTAAAACATGGATTGCTTGCAACTGGAATAAAATAGCTCCTTTAAAACTTTTGACTATTTCCAATCTTGCTTTAAAAGCAGCAGAAGACTGACTGCTTCCAAACACCTTCCTCATAAATATCTAAGGGGATGACTGATTAAAATTAATCAGAAATATAAATGTATTTTTTACTATCTCTCAAGTTTTACTTTGACTCTGTTTTTAAAAATTTAAATATTCTGCCTTTGGATAAGAGTTTTGGTTTGTTTGTCCCCTAAAAGAGATTTTATTTTCTTTCATCTACATGTAAATTCCCCCTTTCTACGTCTTTATTAAGATGAATACGTATTAAAAAAACCATTAGTAACACTGACAACATAGGCAACATAAAAATTTTCTTGAGTAAACCTCTTTCAATTAAATAGCTGACACAGCCTTTGTACATGTGGTTTTGTTGTTATATTTTCACACCTTTTCAAAGCGAATATTTAAGCTTGTTTAATAAGCCATGGGAACAGCTAGTATGTTCTTTTAAAGGCAGGAATTCAATTGTTGGTATGTCTTTTTCTTAAGCATGGCAAATCAAACTTGTCTGTCCTTGAAGCAATTAATAAAATCAATTCAGATAGATACTTATTTCATCAGCTAAACATAATATTGAATTACAGGATCGCTTAATAAAAGAAACGGTTGGATCCCAACCTAAACAATATGTAAGGACTCTGAGATATAATGCAAGTGCAGTACATAGGTTTTCACTATCATAACAGTAATACTGAAATCTAGAACACCATAACTGAAGATTTTCCCAGAGTGTTTTACTTCCTCTCTAAAACCATCAGTTATTCTCAGGTATGCTTTGCTTGAGCAAGTTGACTGAGTACACAGTTGGTTTCATTCTGAGATTCAATTTTGCTTTTCCTAGGTTTATTGTCTATATTGTTTAGGTAAGTTACCTTATTTGCAAAATGATTGGCATTTAATAAGTAACTAATTGACACTGCATCAAGTAGTTAAACATGGCATCTTATAGTCTAGTGAGCATCTAAGGCAGAATCCTTTTCAAATCCATTATTAATATAAAGTAAACATTAATAAATTTGTTTGTGTTAGATTTCTAAATGTCATTTTAAGTAAATGTATGTTTAAGTGTTCAGCAGCTTTAGAAAGAGAAAACATTAGATATTCCTGATAACCACAATTTCAAAGCAGGTGGCTATAAATAGCTATGTGGATTCCAATCCACAAAGTTCTTATCTTTTACATTTATTTTTGTATGTGCATATACAGGTCTAGAGACTGTTTTTGCCCAAAGTAAGCAAGGACTGCAATGTCATGCAAGAAAGTATGGTTACTTTGCCCTGTTGACACACCTTCGCTATGACATGAAAGAACTAAGCATCGTCTTTTGATAGGTCTAGGAACTCACTGAAATTCATAAAAGGGATGAAGCAGACAGCATGTCCCCATTGCCTCTGTACTTCTGATAATCTGGCATCTCTCCACCATGCTACATATTTCTCCTTCACAAAAAGGAAACCGAGGTGGAACAATTTAATACTATAATAATGCCAATTAAATAATCCTTAAAAAGTCTGTATATTATCCACTTAATTACTTCCAACTTTCTTAAAATTTAATTTTCAATGACTTCTGCAACATACTGACTCTCACTATTTAACAGACTGCAAAATATTGACTCTGAATATCTATTGAAGGGAAATCATAGTGGTTCATTTGCCTTTATAAAAGATTGATATATTCTTTCAGTCTGAAAAGAATTAAAATTTAACTGGCATTAAATAATTTCTTAATGAAAGTGTCATATTTAATTTTAAATTATACTTTCTGATAAAAACGTATGTAAATTTTTCTTTTAAAAGAAATTCTCATCCTATGTAAATTATTTAATCATTGATCTCAAGGACCAAAAAACGACATCTTGAGATATCAAAGGGCTATTTTCTTTCATGGACAATAACAGGATTCTTATTTTTGCTGGACAGTCAGAAAGCTGCCTTTAATATTTAATTAAATATTTTCCAGTAGATGGCAGCATTTTATAGTGGTTGGAAATACTGAATGGTGTCTGCAAAGACTGCTGTAGCTGACAGGTTGTTACACCTTTCTTCTGCAAACATTGGTTAAAAATGGGTTTATGACTTTGCTGTTACAAATTAGAAATGGCTGAAACTAGTCATGCATACTGTCTTTTATTTTTCCTATGTCTATAGGAAATTTCTACCTGCATCTATATCTGCATTAAAAAGACTAAAAGTACTACCTAAAACCAGGAACTAGAAATAAAAATTATAAATGTTCCAGTTGATTCACTTGATACTATCTGAAGTCAAGACTATTTGAAGTTTTAATGCTAGTAAGTTGATTTGGGGTCAGATTTTTGAAAACTTCTGTGATATGGCTGGGTCTGAGATTACACATTACTGGAATTTAGATCCATATTTTATTTCAGAGACTGCATACAAGAGGAAACATGATTTTCCACAAGTTTTCTGAAAATTTACTTCTTTGAATTTATTGTAAATATACTGCTTATTAGGATCTGATCTTCCCTACCCCTAATGTAAATGTATTAAGTATAGTATTTCACATATCTAATATACTTGCATGTGGTTACTGTAATTCAGAATTTTAAGTACATGCCCAGAGAGAAGAACAGGATTTTTGGCATGTGTGAAGTGATGTACGCACAATGTAATCTATTTTCTCAAATTTTTATTGCACTTTCCCACCTTTACTCTTTCTAGCTTTCAGTGTCAGATACAGACCCTACATTTTGAAAACAGCAAGGATTTTTGCTCATCTACTTTGGTGCCACTGAGACCAGACTGGGTGAAAAGAGGTACTATCTTTTTGGAGAGCTGTGTCTAACAAGTATATAGTTCAAACACGACCTACCAAGTGATAAACCGAAATAAAGTACAAAGAATTTCAGTTGGGTGTAACATTTCCTTTTTGTGAATGCTTTAGTGGAAAAACTTACATCTTCTTCACACCTAAGATATTGCAAGGCATTCCATTCTGTTCTGAAAAGAGAAAGGAATTCCAGACCCATTTAAGTAGCCAAAAAAAAACCAACAACAACCCCCACAACAACCTGAAATTTGACAGAAAATATAGCTAGGCATGTATGATCTTCCTGGGAAACATTTAAATCTGAGGGTGAACAATTCTATGTATACTAAAATAGACTGGGGTGTTTTATACATTTATTTAAATATTTTTTAAATGACTTGTACAAAATCTATATCAAGAACACTGTGTCTAGTGCTGGACTCCCCAGTACAAGACAGAGTCTAGCAAAAGGTCAAGATGATCAAGGGATTGGAGCACCTACTATATGAGGAAAAGATGAGAATGCTGGGGTTGTTCAGCCTGAAGAACGGAAGGCTTACAGAGCTCTTATAAATACCTGTGTAAATACCCAAAGGGAGGGTGTAAAGATGGGAGCCAGGTGCTTTTCAGTGGTGCCCAGTGACAGAACAGGAGACTGGGCACATACTAGAAAAACATGAGATTCCATGTGAACACAGAAAAACACAAGAACACACTTTTTCACTGTGAGGGTGACTAAGCACTGGAACAGGACACCCAGGGAGGTTGTGGAGTCTCCATATGTGGAGATGTTCAAAACCGAGCTGCACATGCTACTGGGCAACATGCTCTAAATAACCCTGCCTGAGCTGCATGTATTGAACAAGGTCATCTCAAGAGATCCCTTCCAACCTGAAAGATTCTGTGACTATACAGATTATATGTAGAAACTGTTAGAGGATTTGAAAACTTATCCAACATCATGCAAGCATTTCAGGTTTTGATTATTTCTGTGTTGCCCTTACTGGTTCTATTCAGAACAGTTACTCAGAATTACACAGACTTACTAAATATTCATGCTGTTTGAGAAGTTAAGTTTTTTCAGAAGTAAATAGTTTTGTATGAGTCCTCATGAAACACTGTTGAAAAAATCTATTGCATCTTGGTCGCAAGTATTCTGATTTTTAAGTAAACAAAATGTTAAAACTTCCAAAGTACTCAAAAGAATTTGCAAGGATTTGTGTGCAGAGTCTTTCCACCGCACTTCCCTGGGCACACATGAGTTGTCAAAACTTTTGTTACTTTATTACTATCCAGAACTGAAGAACAAATGTTAGAAAATAAAATCCCCAAATCTTTAATTGGCTAAATTATATTCCATATTAAAAAACAATGCTGTGTTAAACAGCCAGTGAATTTCCTGCCTAGATGACTTGTGGTAAGCTTTTATATTTTTATTGATGAATTCAAGAATTTGATCTAGGGGCACTATGATGAGTTGAAAATTTTATAAACTTGTTCAAAAATGTGCAGTTAAGGATCTGATTCTTGCTTTTGTCAACATAAAACAGTTATAACTTAGTGATGTGGAGAACAATTGTGTAAAATTTAAAACTGGATTAAAAAAAACCAACTACTTTTGTTGGGGCTCATCTGTGCAGTGATCCTCATTGCTCCATTGTGACATCATCTACTTCTCTACTCTGTTTGTTGTAGAGTGGACCAATATTCTGTCCTGTTCCTCCTTAAAACATGAACACCAGTTGATTTTTACTTTATAGAAAACCAGAGAAGGTGAGGTTTGGTTCTTTTTTCTTTTTCCTACAAGAAGTTTTTAATAAAATGATGACTAGAAAGTCAAACTTCCTCAATTCTTATACAAAAATCCCAAGGAACAGGAAATAACGTGAGAATAAAAGAGGTATTTTATTGATCCTGGCATCTGAAAACTCATTTCGATATATTAGATATTTTGTCTTGTTTTATCAAACAATAAGTAAATGAAATTATTAAAATAATTCAGAAGAAGACTCAATACATTTTGTTCAGTAAAAACTAATTAATTTTAATATATACATACTAAAGGTGTTATTCAAGAGCTTTGATATAAATGGTAATTAACCTTGGCCGTAATTCATATTTTACACAATTCTAATACTGTTTTCAAGGAAATGTGCAGTAGGTGTTTGTCAAGTTAAAGTATTAAAGAACAAACTCTGATAAATATTCATACCTTAAATTCCTCTGAAATAAAGTAATTATATATGCACATCTTAGGAAATAGTTTTATATTTGTCTTTTAGGTGCAGTAAAGAGATTGTATCCCATTAAGCACCATCATAAAACCATTCAGGCACCCTGGAATTTTAGATATTTGTCTGAAATTGTGAATTTACTCAGAAGTGGCTTACACAGTTGTTTAGATTCCAGTTTTATTTGTTGCTTTTTGAGCAAAATACCCCACTTGTATAAGTCATTGAAACTTCATCACCTTCAGTGATAATGTCTGGATTGATGCTACCTGGGGAGTCCAGTTGTCTATTATTATTAATATCTATTTAATTTCTGTCTGGGTTGACCCCAGGTATTGGACAAGATAAAAATGAGAACAGGGAGCAAATGCAGTCTATTGAAAATGACCCATTTCTTTTATTATTGCCTTAAGTATTTCCTTGTCTAATGTAAAATATTTTTTTTTACTCATGCAGAGCCTCAGGATGAGGACAATGAGAGTGCTTATGAAACTTTTTTTCCCTTTAACTGACAGGCGACAATATTTTATCACCAGAAGGTGATTTCCTGTTGTTTTCTCTCTCACAGACTTTAACGAAGACATGCAAGTTAAGTAACATTCTTTCTGTTGATACTCATAACTATCTACAGTTTTGCTTTTGTTTAGCTTCTTTGGCTTTATAGAGCTTATTTTTACATTTAAAATTCTAGGGTGATATACTTTCTTGAGTTTGTTTATTCATTGATCTTAATACTAGATTTTGAAGAAAGACAACAGACAACACAACCTTACTCTTTATAAAAGTATTCTGCATAAAGTATTTTCTTACATTCCTTATAAATCTAGGCACTGGTCCCTTGACTACTGAAACAGAAATTTACAGAATTTCACAACCATGTGAGCATTATACCTGCTGGGATAGAGTATCTGAATGCTTACATTCAGTAAATAAGCACAGGGAAACAGACAGATTAGCCATCTCCAGAGTCCATTGATGTCTCCATGTTCTTCCAAAATCTTCTGCTTGTAAAAACAGAAATTTGTTTGTGGTGGGTTGACCTTGGCTGCACACCAGGTGCCCACTAAGCCACTCTCTCACTCTCCTCCTTAGCTGGTGAGTATGAGGTGGACAGAGAAAAGAAGATGGGAAAAAAAATCACGTTAAAGATATGGAGAGTAGATGAGAAAAATCTCATAATAAAAATAAAGGCAGCTTAATAAAAGCGAAAGCAAAGGTCACGTGTGGTCGCAAAGCAAAACAAAAGATTTACTCTATTTCCCACCAGCAGGTGATGGCTGGCCACTTCCGGGGAAGCAGGGCTTCAGTAAACATAGTGGTTTCTCTGCAAGACAAATGTCCTAACAGCGAATGCCCCCTCCTTCCCCCTCCTTTCTCTCAGCTTTTATTGCTGAGCAGATGTGCTGTGGTATGGAATATCTCTTTGGTCAGTTTGAGTCAACTGTCCTGTCTGTGTCCCTTTCCAAGATCTTGCCCACCACCAGCCTGCTGGTGAGGGAGGGGAAATGTTGGAGAGACAGCCTTGATGTGTGCCCACACTGCTCGGCAATAGCCAGATCACCGGTGTGTTATCAACACCTTGCTCCCTACCAATGCACAGCACAGCACTGTGAGGGGTGCAGCCAGACCCACTACTTTTTTCTTTGCAAAAGTTGGGATACATCTTAAATTTTTCTCACACCTGAACATATTTATTACCGAGTCTACTGTGTTGTTGCCTTAAACCAGGGAATAGTCCTTCCTTTATTAACAGTTTTCATACATTAACAGTATAACAATGACTTTTTAATTGATTTTCTGTATCATTTTCTTATGTTTCAGATTCTTTAATTATGCTCTATGTAAATGTTCTTGGAAGAAAAACAGTTATCATAATACAGGAATGAAAGTATAGCACCATTTTGGCAGATTATTTTATCTTGTTTGAACTAATTTTTTTTCATAGCCCTGACTTCCTAACATGGCAGTAAACGTGAGTATGCCATTAGCAGTATTCTTAACAGAGTCTAACTACAAATGTAGATGCTACTGCTTCCTACTGTGTAAATCAGCTTTGATGTTAATCATCTGTCACAGGCTTGGAGCAGTAGCCTTACTTTTGTCTTTTCAGAGAGCTTCTGGATTGAGGACAGTCTGGCATCCCTGCAGGTGTGCGGTGTCAAGAGCAGAAGATTGGCAATAACAAAAAGGTGTTGATGGATGCAAAAGAGGGGTTAATGCAGGCTACAGTCCAGCAAGTCTGTAGAACAGGGATGCCCCCAGAGCAGATTTCTTCCTAACAATCAGCACTGTACTCACAGTCCGGCTCTTAAAACTTTTCTTTTTAGCAACACAACTAAGTTAGATTAATAGAACATATCCCTCTGCAGGAACAGCTTCTGGGTTTTCAAAATGTTTGTAATCAGGAAAAAGGCCAAATACTAGTGATATAAATTTATGTCAGCTAAATCAAATAAGCAGTCACATGTTTTTCTACACCCACCACTGAGAAAAGTCATTGGCTTTATTACCAAATAGTTTATTCAAATATTGAAATATAGACAAAATCTGATAAAGATAGACTTTACAGCAACAACTACTTTGATTGTGCCTCTATCTAGATTCCAATTTCTATTTGTATGCAATGTGCTTTCACCTTCAAGAAGGCTCAATTTAATTTTAAAAAATTAGTAATTTGATGGAACATAGAATGTTTTTTATGCCAATGTGACCTATGATTCAAACTTAGAAAAAGTAGTCTTAGTTTCTACCTGGTGAAAAATATTTCAAATTGTACCATTGTGTCTTTCAGAATACAGAAATGTTGAGTGCAGAATTTGATCCCCAGGATCTGACTGGCAGATATCAACATAGAATCATAGAATCATAGAATCCCTAAGGTTGGAAAGGACCTCCAAGATCATCAAGTCCAACCATCAACCTAACACCACCATGCCTATGAGACCACATCCTGTCAACACGTTTTTTTAATGTCTCCAGGGACGGTGATTCAACAACCTCTCTGGGCGGTCCATTCCAATGCCTCACTACTCTTTC
>VWZZ01001632.1:16696-40591 GCA_013399095.1 Psophia crepitans | reverse complement strand
CAGGTCCTTTTCTGCCAGGCAGCTCTCCAGCCACTCAGCCCCAAGCCTGTAGCACTGCCAAGGGCTGTTGTGATCAAAGTGTAGGACCCAGCACCTGGCCTTGTTAAACCTCATACAGCTGGCCTCAGCCCATTGATCCAACCTATCTAGATCTCTCTGGAGAGCCTTCCTACCCTCAAGCAGACTGACATCAATTTGGTGTCATCTGCAAACTTACTGAGGGTGCACTCTATCCCCTCGTCCAGCTTGTCGATAAAGATGTTGAACAGCACCAGCCTCAAGATCGAGCCCTGAGGAACGCCGCTAGTGACCGGTCGCCAACTAGATTTAACACCATTCATCACAACTCTCTGGGCCTGTCCTTCCAACCAGTTTTCTATCCAGCAAAGGGTGTACCAGTCCAAGTCATGAGTTGCCAGCTTCTCTAGGAGGATGCTGTGCGATACTGTATCAAAGGCTTTGCTAAGGTCCAGATAGATGACATCCACATGTGTCATCTCAAACTGTTCAACACAGTTATATAGCAAACAACTGCTTAAACCATCTTCATAAGTGTAGCTGTTAGAATCTTTCTGTTATTGCCAATTTTTTACTTTAAAAAAAATGAAAAGAATGTTCCTTTTTAATTAAAAAACTGAAACAAAACACTTCTTAGCCAATCTTTTTGTGCACTGCCTACAGACAATGCCTTGGCATATTAAGTAAGCTATGTGTGTCCATTCTACGGCTGTGCAGGCAAACCTAACTACAATTAATGTTGCTTTGTCATCTCCTCGTGCCACCATCCATTTATCAGTCTTTCTCCATCTGTTCTTCCTGTTGTATTCCTAAAATGTTAACCATTTTTTATGAACTGTTTTTGTTCTAATAAAATAAACACGCCGAACATGATAATGTATCTGAATGTGGTTGCAGCAAAATGGATAAAATATAATAGCAGATAGCTCTAGTGTTTATCACCTTGGAAGGCTCCATTGATTTCTTATGTAATGTAATTAAGCATTAGTTATATCCCAAGACCCCCAAGGCAAACTTGAGGTATTTGTGTTTAAATTGCTGTATTAGTTCTGTTCAATTTATTTTTAATCCCTCATTCCTTTGCACATCAAATACTAAAAATGAATGCAAACTAGTTGAAAACTTTTTTTGGTGTGATTTTGTTTTGAGATTATTTTTTTTATTTCCCAAGAGAGCAATGCCAAGAACATTTATGAACACCATTTTTAGTCAACAAATAATTAGTTTCATTTTGTATATTGTTTCTCATCCTGACTGCTTAATGCTGCATAGAATCTTTTATTTGTCCTAAATATATCTGCAGTGATGATCCTAATGTCCAGTCTTGGAGTCTAGATAACAGTGCAGTAGTAAATCTGGTTAAGACTATGCAAAGTGTCTTCCTTCAAGATATGCACAGTCTAGCATATTTTTGGTGAAAAAAAAAAATAAAAATCACTCTCTCTTTCCTTTATGCAGGGAAGTTTGAACGGTCAGGATGATGGCCTTGAAATAAATAGGCTGCAGGTTTGTTGTTTTGTTTTTGGGTTTTGGGTTTTTGGGTTTTTTTTTGTTGATAAGTAGTCCTTTAAATTGACTGAAATAGACCTAATGAGATTTGATAGTTAAATGCTGAAACTGGACAAAAGAGTAGGTTTTTAACATGGAGGTAATAAATCATTGTATCACTGATCTATCGCTATGATGTATTCTCATCAGTTTCAGCCTTTTAAGTGAAGGTTGGGCATCATTGCAAAGGGCATGCTATTGCAAAAACAAAAGCGCTATTCCTTAGCTGAGGTTCCTTTGTTTGTGTTATGAAGCACATTAAAACCAGAGATCAAAATTGACCCTCTGGTGTTAAAAGCTACTTGTCTAAGTATATATATATATACACATGGATTAAATTCTGGGCTGTATGCAACTGCCAAAATTTGCATATAATTTGAGATGCTCGTGATAGAATCATAGAATCATTAAGGTTGGAAGAGACCTCAAGGATCATCCAGTCCAACCATCCCCCCACCACCTATCACCCACTAAACCATGTCCTTCAGTACCACGTCTAACCGTTCCTTGAACACCCACAGGGATGGTGATTCTACCACCTTCCTGGGCAACCCGTTCCAATGTCCAACCACCATTTCCAAGAAGAAATTTCTCCTAATCTCCAACCTGAACCTCCCCGGCGCAACTTGCAGCTGTTCCCCCTTGTCCTGTCACTAGTTATCTGCAAGAAGAGGCCGACCCCCAGCTCACCACAACTTCCTTTCAGGTAGTTGTAGAGGGCAGTACTCCAGCCTGTGGTACAGACGTAGCATGAGTTCTTTCATCTCTTATCTACCAGCTCTGTAAGGATGTTTTAGACACCATCAGGCAACATAAATACTATTTTTTGCTACAAATATACATGTTTATGCAACCGAATATATGTGTCTCTGTCAGACTATGAGTCATGACAGCAAGTTGTTCAAGTTCATTGACAGTTGTTATCTTATTTACTAAGGAAAACAGGAACTTAGGTTATCTAAACCAAAATGAAAAACTTTCTTTGTTTTTGAAAGGTTTTCTTGGTTTTTACATACTTTTTGAGACTGAGGGGAAGCTGGTTTCCTACAATTTTCCCATAATATGTAGTTTCACAACCTCTTATAACAGTCTCAAGACCCAGAACTTTCACATAATAACCTGAATATCATTCCACATGCTGTTGGAGATGTATGGAATTTATTTCAAAATATCCCAAACTGCATATAAGCCATAAGTATGAGTAGGTAAGATGAGGTTTAAGTGACAGCTCAACACCAGAACAGAAACAGGAACACTACTAAAGGCATTTCCCTTTAACCATGTTACAAATCACTACTCCTTATTCACCTTCTAGCTCGATATGTGTTGCATTGCTTCCAACATAAGGACACAACTTTACAAGGACGGTTCCTTTCCCTTGCACAATCTGTCCCTCGATAGTATTCAGGACTTTTCTCCTGTGTAGATGTGGATCCAAAATCATTAGAGATAAGCACACACTGAGAACAAGTTTTCAGGGATCAGGGTAGGTGTTATCACAGCTATATCCTTAGCAAAGGGGAGATGTTGTGGAGCCCTTTGGTATCCACGGTTTATGGATACTGTAACTGTGACGTCACTAGAAAATTCCACGCATTGGAAAACAGAAAAAAGACAGAGATTCTGATGGTTTGTTTGTTGGATTTTGTTTATTTGGTATTCTCCAAAATGTTTTGTGCGGAACTATTCCTGATTTTGTAAGAAATGAGAAGTAACTGAGACATATTGCAAGAAGAAAGATTTATACTGGTTGTTGTCGTTTACCTGTAACCAAGTAGTTGCTGTAGGTCACCAGCCTTCAGATGGTCAATGCTGTATAAGCCTGCTACAAGCTCAGATGACAATTTGATTTATATATAAGAACTACAGAGGCAATTGAACTGAAAGATGAGGTAAAGATTTCTGTTGGTTTTAGAGTGGCAAGCACAAAAGTATTATCTATGTATAGTGAGTGTATCCTGTGAAGGTGATAGAAATAACAAAACTTTGAATAGATAAAAATAATATTTACAGAGTATTGTAAGGAAAACAAATACATAAACTTGTCAGAGACTTAAAACTAGAAGTCAATCCTGTTAACATAACTAGTTAAAATATCTGATTAAACAGTAGATTATTTCAGGGCATAATAATAACAACTTATATAAAAAGTTAATTAGGGATGGAACAGACATTAAACGAGGCAACAGATATGTATGTGTGCTAAGCAGCTGAGCAATTAGAGATCCAAATACAAGGCAACAAGTAAAGCAAAACAGGTCAAAATCATACATATTGTAAGACAGAGATGGACAAAGACAATCAGTCAAAGCATTGGAAATATTCAGGTTTTTAAAAAAATGCAGAAATAAGTTAAAATAAATATGTCAGGGTATTCAGAGAAACCAGAAAAGCATATGTTTAAGTTCCAGAAGTAAGACAATACAGAATTAAGGGAAGCTAAAATTTTAATCCATTTAATATAAATATCATGCCTGTCAGATACAGGAAATATAGTGGGGAAGAAATAAACACAAGAACTGTTACTGGGATTTGCAAGAAACCTACTCAAATAGAGGAATACTAAAAATGTTAAATGGAGGCCAGATGTGATACTTAGAGCCTGTTCTGTGCTATGACTTTATACGCATATATATGTTCAGTGATGGTTTACATTTACAGAATGAGTGAGCATAGGGCTTACAGATGTGCTAGAATTGGTCTGGTCTTTTTATCACAGCCAAAAGAGAATCAGAATCACTTGACAGCATGTTAAATAGCATCATGAAAGGAGAGAGAAAAAGAGGGGGAGAGAGAGAGTGTGTGCCTGTGCATGCATGTGTGTGTGTACACACGCACACACACAGTGACATAGCACTGTCCATCCCTGAGCCAGGGCAAAGAGTATTAGGGAAGCAGAGTCAGTCACTAGCAGTGACTACAAGTTTCTTTTCAAAGAATAGATAGTTTAGAATGAATATTGGTCTGAATTCAGGGTTTAACTGTCAGTGTACAGTCTGTACACACGAAATGCACTAGGTCTCCCGGGGTCTTCTGTGGAAGCAAGTGAATTCTCTACTCATTTAAGAATTGCAAAGAAGCTTTAGGCACTGACAGCTCAGTCAGACTTTTCCTCCTCAAGGATCTGGCAGATACGGACAGTAGGTGATCTGAACCATCTCCTGAGTTTAGACACCAATTTCTGCCCAATCCTAACTCCATCTGCCAGAGCAATTTGACTTGATCCCGTTGTTTCCAAACAGCTGGTTAATTGCAAGAAAGATACCTTCCAAGTAGTAAAAAACAGGAACAATATTAATGGAGGACACAATGTTAGACAAATAACATCCAGAAAAATCTATGTTTTCTTTCCATGTAAAGCATCTATGAAATAAATCAAATCAGACACAGAGAATACACCGCAGTGAAGAGGTGAGTTTGAGTAGTGAGGATATTAATCAGACAAAGACATTATTTATGTTATTCCCACTTTCTTCATTTAGTGTCTCTTTTAATCAGTCACAGATAGAAGACATATAAGAAAACACAGAGAATAAGTATTGTTACCGTGTTAACAGAATTTTACTGATGGCTGTTCATTCTGATGCTGTTAAGTCATACAACAAAGAAATAATCTACTGTAAAGCTTTTGTAGTAAAGGGTTAAGCTTGGCTTTTGCAGGTGCTGTCATGTTGCATTTAGCATTGATTTTCACTTGACTAATCCAAAGCATTATAAAATATTTTGTGTCTCATAAGAAGATAAATGCTACGTTGTTGCAGGTAGCTGGATTCCATGGGTGGTTGTAATATAAACACTGTAAAGTTTTATTATTTATTATTTATTAACATTAATATAATCTGTCATACAACCTATCTATTATTAAACCTGTTACTGCACAGAATGTATCACTGCATTTTATAATTCAGGTTTCAAATATGATTGAAACTGGATCAGATTTAAGTCAATTGCAAAGTTAGATATTGCTTGAAATATGTCAAAGATAGCACTCACTTTTTGTTGCCTTGAGCATTGATATAGTCTGACTTCAGTTAATTTCTTATTAACTGGATGTGGTCTGTTCTCTCTTGTTCAGGTTCAGTGCTCGGTTTTAATTATATACTGGTGACAGTAGCAGCTAGTACGGGAAACAAGTAGGTGTCAGAGTCTAATATTATGTGAGCAGGTTCTTTTAGGTATCACACAAGTGGAGGATTTAATGCTTAATACCAATTTTACTTTCTTGAGGTTAGTTGATGCTATACAGGTTTAGAAGACTGATACAGCAATGTACTTACATCACAATGCAAGTACAAATTATATTTAATGGAGTATAGGAACACCAATATACAGCTGAATCAGAATACAAATGTGATACCCACCATATGCTGTCTGTAACATATTTACTGTCATGAGGCTGGGCAGCCTGGCTGTCCAGAAGGAATACGTGGGTTGAAACCCAATCAGGCCCATTGCTCTTTTTGAAGTTCTTTTTTCTGATTGTTCATTTTTTATATTCTACGTTTGTCAGAGCCAAATCTACATCCCCATGCAGACCAGGATAACTGAAGAAGCTATTTGCACTCTTCTGATAAAGTCAGAGACAAACCATTAGACAATAAGAGGAAGTGCCAGATTCTACACCTGGGAAGGGACGACCCTGGCTGTACATACAGATTGTGTGATGAGACACTGGAGACCAGCCGTGCTCAAGTTGAGCATGAGTCATCAGTGTGCCCAGGCTGCCAGGAAGGCCAACCGTGTCCTGGGGTGCATCAAGCACGGCATTGCTAGCTGTTCTAGGGATGTGATTGTCCCACTCTACACTGCACTGGTGCAGCCTCACCTTGAGTACTGTGTGCGGTTTTGGGTGCCACAATACAAAAAGGACATAAAACTATTAGAGAGTGTCCAAACGTGGGCAAGAAAGATGAAGAAACTAGAGTTGAAGATGTATGAGGAGAGGCTGAAGTCCCTTGTCTTGTTCAGCCAGGAGAAGAGGAGACTGAGGGGAGACCTCATGGCAGCCTGCAGCTTCCTCAAGAGGGCGAGCGAAGGGGCAGGCACTGATCTCCTCCCTCTGGTGACCAGTGATAGAACCTGAGGGAACGGCATGAAGCTGCAACAGAGGAGGTTTAGGTTGAAGATCAGGAAAAAGTTCTTCACCGAAAGGGTGGTTGGACACTGGAACAGGCTCCCCAGGGAAGTGGTCACAGCACCGAGCTTGGCTGAGTTCAAGAAGCATCTGGACAACGCTCTCACTCACTTGCTGTGATTGGGCTGGTCCTGTGTGGAGCCAGGAGTTGGACTCGATGATTGTTATGGGTCCCTTCCAACTCAGGATATTCTATGATTCTATGAACTCTTTGGTTTACTCAGCAGATACAAGTGCTTGATTTGCTCAATTCATAAAGCTAGTTGATCCACTCAGCTGATAAAACCATTTATCTAGAACAAAGGCCACTTTCTGGTCACCTTTTTGTTAAGTTCATCTTTTCTCCTCAGAGCTGCCTTCTATTGTAGACATTTGTTGATTGGTCACAGCAGGTCGAAAGTGCTTACTTGCCAGTAATACTATTATAATCCTGCTCTTCCACTTGCTCTAGTGCTGGAGCAAGATGACACTATAAAGAGAAGAATTATTATTTTAATTATTATTCAGTGACAACATATTTCTGCTCTTAGATGCAAACAAATAGGTAAAGAAAAAAAAAAGACCTAGTAAGCATCTGGGAGCAGAAACTGGTGAAAGTCTCTAAAGTTCACAGAAGTTTAACTTAATATTTTTATAGCAAATCTGCACTCAGTTCATTACTTAGGAACTGTATTTAGTTTTGGGGGGTCATAAAATATAATGGGAATGAAAAACACCTATGGGTTTCAGTTCTGTTGCAGGTAAGTGTCTATAGTTTATCCTTATTCCTACTTCTCATCCTCTCTTTGAATAGAAGAAATAAGGCAGGAGAAAGATAGTTACAGTCAGATTGGTCTGGTGAACATGAAAGTCACTCTGACAGATCCTTTACATTATTCATTCTACCACAGTAAAGAAAGGCAGAAAAGACCCATGTGTAGAGAACAGCAACCAACTTTAGTTTTCATCCAGAAGACACTGTTAGTGTTATACAGTATATAGCTAGTACCACTTACATCTGGACAATTGTAATCTGGACAATTACTATATAGTTTTCCTAAACTGTTCATAAAATACTAAGAAGCCCAGATGTTTTATGGAAGAAATTTAATTACCTTGAATATAGGTTCCCCATGAGGTATTCCGTCTCTCACAGTAAACATAGAAAAGTAACATCACCTTTCATAGAGGCACAGGAAGAACTGAATATGCTAAAAAGCTTGTTAGAGTAGAGGAAAAGTAGCTAAATTTCAATTTCATTTGTATTTCAGATGTTTATATCTATATTACCATGTTAACTCAGGGTGATTTTTGCACTCCAGTCCACACAGTCACCACACCAACCCAAAGGACTTCAGTCTACCAATTCATTTACTAAATGAAGACTTTATCACCTGAAACTTGAGGATACGAGTGAAGAAGCAAAACTAGCATAAGCTTTGGTTCTGTTCCCAGAAATATAGCCCCTAGAATGGTTTTACCCTACCATGCGCTTGCCTGCAGTATAGTGCAGGTTAATCTCCAAAAAAGTGCTCCACACATCTACAGTCCCATGTTCTCAGCAGAAAACCAAGGTTCAGGAATGCAAGAAGGGCCTGTTCTGAGTGAGAGCAAAGGCATTGAAGTATAAAAGACAGTTGGAAAAGTATGTTAATATTGCCAAAATACAATGTGAATGCAACAACAGTGATCTGCGGGTGAACAAAGATGATTTGGATGAAAATAGTCAAAGTTCAAGTGAGCAGCAAATTGTAACCTACATTCACAGAATCATAGAATCGTAGAATCATTAAGGTTGGAAGAGACCTCAAGGATCATCTAGTCCAACCGTCCCCCCAACACCTATCACCCAATAAACCATGTCCTTAAGTACCACATCTAACATTTCTTTAAACACCCCTGAGGACGGTGACTCCACCACCTCCCTGGGCAACCTGTTCCAATGCCCGACCACCCTTTCCGAGAAGCAATTTCTCCTTATCTCCAAATCTCCCTTGGCGCAACTTGCAGCCGTTCCCCCTTTTCCTGTCACTNGACACACTCCAGGACCTCGATGTCTTTCTTGTGGTGAGGGGCCCAAAACTGGACACAGGACTCGAGGTGCGGCCTCACCAGGACTGAGTACAGAGGGATGATCACCTCCCTGCTCCTGCTGGCTACACTATTCCCGATACAGGCCAGGATGCCATTGTCCTTCTTGGCCACCTGGGCACACTGCTGGCTCACTTCCCCTGAAGTCCCTTTTGATTGCCTTCAGGCTCCTCTCAGCGGTTTCATCGCTGCCAGTCTGAACTATCAGCAGGGGATAGTAATCAGAGGGGCGAACCAGGTCAGGTAGCTTTCTGGTAATGTCCCTGACCCGAGCCTCAGGGAGGCAGCAGACTTCCCTATGGGTAGGGTCTGGCCGGCATATGGGGCCCTCTGTTCCCCTCAGAAGGGAGTCACCTACGACAATGACCCCTCTTTCCTTCTTGGCAGAGGAGGTCTTGAGGAAAGGGGGCCACCGACTCACCCTAGACATTCCACTGGATGGGCTGTCACCCACTTGTCCCTCGACTTCCAGAGCCTCAAATCTGTTGCATAAGGGCACCTGGGAGGGCAATACCACCTGGGAGGAGATCCCTAAGTGTCTCTAAGCATCTGCACACAACTGTGTTATAGCGTAGTAGTATTCTGGATCTTATCCTAAAATGATGTGACATAAATTTTGCTCAGAATTATATAATGCAATATATGTTCATACTATTTAATTAAAATAGTGAGGAATTTAATTTTTGAAAAATCTAATTCCAAGTGACACAACTTAGATAGGAAAACATGTCTGACTCACAGAGAAAACATATAGCAGTTTGGTAAACTGCCAGTTTGTTTTATTAGTAGTTCTGTAGTAAATCTTTCAGTACAGGACATAAAAGCATTTTACATGGTTCCTGTTGAGTTATATCTGAGGCTTTCATGGCCTGAAATGATATATTGAAACAGAACCTGGCTACACTAAAATATCTGAAGAATGCTTGATTCAGATAAGTGTCAAGATTTTAGGGGTTTATTAAAAATATATTTTTTATATGTAATATTGGCTGAGAAATACATCAGAAAGAATATAGAATTTCAGTACAATGACAGACTAAATGTAAGGCACCACAGGGTGACAGAAATTTATCTAATATACCACTAATTTTCACTTCTCCTATGAAATAAAAGATTATGAAGTCATGTAGGAAGCTTGAAGAAAATATCTGTTGTGTTGCAACAGGTAAACTGTATCTGTACTGCATAGCAGTTAGTAGTGGGGGTGAAGTCACATAAAAGGATTCCACCTGAGTGTTTTGCAAATGGATGTAAGTTTTCATACTCTGGGAACTATTTCCAGAATGTCACATTGCAAAAGGCAGCAAGAAACTGATCTGAACAGACCACAACTAGCAGCAGAAGTATTTAGAGTGTGTCTTAGACTGCTGAAATTAATTCAACACAAACACCTGGTCTTAGAAAGAATTGGGCTATGTTGTAAGAAATCACTTTTTAAAACTAAAACAGAAAAACAACATTTTAAAACATCAGATAGTGGCTATATATTAAAACCTTTCATTTTTCTCATTCCTACATATCTCATTGAAGAACAGATATGGTATATTACAAAGGTAAATATTAGTGTCATTAAAATTTATGCATACACTGTATAAAGAAAGATTTTGAATTACTAATGTGGTCTGCCATGATGGCTTGAGCTGTAATACTCAAAATGTTGGCATTTATTGATAAACTCTTCTCCTGCAGATCCATATAGTTTACTGGCAAAAGAAGGCAAGGCAAGGCAAGGCAAGGCAAAAGTTGGAAGGGACCTACAATGGTTATCTAGGCCAACTGCATTATCTAGTCAAACTGTGTCATCAGTTGTGTGTGTCTTTTTCTTCTGGACTGGTCAAAGTGATTAAGCTTGTTATAAGATACAAAGCGGTACACAAGTGCTCCGTGTTAGCAGGAATAACTGCATGGATGACTCCAAAAGCTGCCATTTGTGATGGCATGTTTTACTCACACAGTTTCTATAAAGACAAATGGCTGTTTTATGAATCAGTGTGACGATAAAATATTACTTGCTGCAAACCCAAATGTGAGCTATGCTTTTGGCTTAATGTTGAAATAGCATTAAAACATTACTGCTTTACCTCAGGTCAAATGTAATCTTACGCAGTATGTATCGTGAGTTTCAAAAACAGTTCATACAATAAGGCCAGTAATAAGTGTAGGAGAAGATATGTTCTTTTCATTTCTAATCAAGGGATGCATTTTAAAGAATTCCATTGATAAGGATCTACTGACAAAGACTTGATGTTGCTAGGAGCTGTGAGTCAGAACTGAATGCAAACAGGGAACTCATTTGTAAAACGATTACCAGTGTTGTATCCCTGATCTCAATTAACTGTCAGCTGAAGTCAGATTCTCTTAATGTGATTCATTTTAACATAACAAGAGTAAATAGTTTTGCCATGCAGAACAACCTGATTATTTCGGACACACTGGAGACCTTACTTAAAATGTCAGCCAGATTATGAATTCATGCTAAATAAGTTAATGAAAAGATTAATATCAGTGACAACAGTGCTTCCAGATATAACTCCTCATTATGCCTAAAAAGAAAGCTCTTATCTTTTCCTTTTTTTTTTCCTAAGTAATAGACATTTTCTTTGAAATGCATAATTTCCTGTACCACTTGAAACTAATCCATAAGTTAAGAGTTTCATCTGTTTTCACCAAGATAAAAAAATGTATATATATTTCTATGGATAACTCGTGATGGTTTTTAGTCCTTTAGTATAAGAGTCCATGACAGTAGGGAAGTGTTTTTAGAATGTATAACTTGTACTCAGAATAATTTCAGAGAACATTCTCAGGTAGGATTTCTGTGACATTTAACCCTCACCACTGCATTGCTTTAATCAAGCCAGCTTTCTTAATGGAAGAAATTCATACAGACTCCAATCTCTCAACATGTAAGTGATCTTAGTGATTTCAAAGCACACATTTTCTACTTCATCCTTCACCAACTTCTTTTGTTTTTCCTGTTCTTCGGGGGGGTTTTTTGTTGGGTTTTTTTTTTGTTTGTTTGTTTGGTTTTTTCTTTTACTTGTGTAGCTACATATTACATCACATTGCTTGCTCCCTTATACATTCTTGAGAGTTTGTACAATAAGAAAATTACCTTATATTAGAATATTAAAAAATATAATCAATTATCACTGTGGTGTTTCAGCAGAGAAGAAATTAATAGTCCTTCACTTACCATTCTCCATAACTTTTTTCCTGTTCAAAAAAGGGAGAGAAATCTTCAGAGCTTAACTTTGAAAACATTCAAGGGAAAACAAAATGCTAAGTAAATAAGCACTTCTGCAAATTATTGACATAAGCATACATTGTAGACAGGTGTGCCACTTCAAATTGTTTTCATAAGATTTATTCACTATGTTTGCTGAAAATTTTTTCAAGTCTTCACATTAAGTAGGTGAAATTAATTAGAAAAAAAAATACATGATGAAGCATACATTATCTTATTGTATAAGATATTCATAGATCCAGACATTTCATTTTCTCTGTTATTCAGTTAACATGGATGCCCTAAAAATAATGGGAGTGACAGTCTTAATATTGGTAATAAGCTCTATATGTCCCTCTGTATGATGCACAGTTGTACATGTGAGTGTGAAGGAGCATTTAATTTAATCACATCACTAAGCATTCCAGGAACTCAAAAAATTTTTTTTTCTGAATGTAGAATATGCTTAAGTAGACAAGCACAGAGACTGTGACATATTTTCTGCTAATGTATAAGAAACTTGGAGAGATAAAGAGGCACATTTCCCCTAAGATATATATTTTTTTTTGTTATTTAAATTAAGAATCTACTGGAGAACTGCATATCAGGGAAGTATATTGTATTGACATACTAAACTAACCCTTGCTCATCTTCTGGAAAATAATTTATATTTCGTGCTACTGGAAAGGGAATAGCTGCATTCCTTTCTGCTACCAGTTTTGTGAATAAATGAAATTTGTAAAAGGATTGTAAAACTGGGTAAAACTGTTCTTTCTTACATATCTGCAAAATGCTATTGATCAGCATATACATTAACAGAAAGGAGAAGGGTATACATGAGCTTTGTAATTTTCAATAGGCTTAGGTTTTCGCCAGTATGTAAAACAATTTGGAGGGTGGGATGAAGCATTATTTATATAGGGTGAAAAACATCCACAAAAAAACAGAATCTATATTTGAAAGTCACTGTCATTTAGGAAGTGATATTCTACATGCACATTTAACTGTATGATGCTACGGTTCAACATTCAACAAATTCAACACTCCCTTGATCATATATCATAGACTTTGTGAGTCGATCTGTTAGACATTGACAGCTGTTGTGGGTTTACTCCAGCTGTTGGCTGGGCACCACGCAGGCGCTCGCCCAGTCCCCCTCATTGGAAAGGGGAAGAAAAACAGATGAGTGAAAGTAAGAAAACTCGTGGATACAGATACAAGAATTTAATAAGTGAAGCAAAAGCCATGTGCACAAGCAAAGCAAAACAAGGAATTCATTCCCCACTCCCCACGGCAGGCAGGGGTTCAGCCATCCCCAGGACAGCAGGGCTCCGTCAAGCGTAATGGGTACTTGGGAAGACAAACGCCATCACTCCAAACGCTGTTGCCCCCCCCTTTCTCTTCCCCCAAGCCCCTTATAAACTGAGCATGACGTCATATAGTGTGGAATATCCCTTTGGTCAGTTGGGATCAGCTGTCCTGTCTGTCCCCTCCCAACTCCCCATGCATCCCCAGCCATCCCGCTGGCAGGGCGGTGCGAGAAGCAGAAAAGGCCTTGGCTCTGTGTGAGCATCGCTCAGCAACAGCAAAAACATCTCTGCACTATCAGCGCTGCTTCCAGCACAAACCCAAAACACAGCCCCATACTGGCTACTGTGAAGAAAATTAACTCTCTCTCAGCTGAAACCAGAACACAGTATTGAGCTGTGTACTTTAGGATCTGAATTTCAGAGTCGCTCCTTGACCAAACAGAGCAAAGTATGCTTGAGTACCTGAATATGACTGATATATGTTTTTCTCCCCTCAAGGGCAGAACTCTTCAGCAAACTTTTTCAAAAAATCTTCTTTTGTGGTATCTGTGTAGAATTTTGCATAAATGAGTACTGATCTCTTTCTTTCAAGACATATTCTGTAAATACAAGAAAATGCTCACATATTACAACCTGTCGTTTTGATTTTGCTTTTTGAAGAAAGGTGAAAATCCACAAATGTTAATATTAAGTTTTCAATATTATTAATTTCTTTACAGAAAATAAGGGAAAATCCAGGACTTCTTTACAAAAAAACCCACCCCAGTTATTCACTGCTCATTGCTACAAATGGGGTTATTTGACTGGAAAAAAAAATTAGAGATAATAGATCCATAGACAAAAACTTGAGGTATAGGCAGGCATAAATCCTTTACCATCTCTAACCCAGTGACTGTGAATGTACAGTTTAAGAAACGTAACCAGACACTGGCTTGTCCGACATGCTTTCACCAAATAACATCTCCAGCCATCACCGTGCTAAACAGTCCACTGATGTGAAAGAGCAGAGCATTTCTTAAGCGTTTATTTCTTCTGTTTTTAAGCCCCCTTTAAGGAGTACAGTGACAGCATAGATTGAGGTCATGAAGCTCCACAATAGAACAAGTTAATTCATCTCCATTATCTCAGTTTTGCCACCACATAACAGATGCAGTCATGAACCTCTATATCTAACCATCTTAAAAAGGGAGAAAATAGAAAATGTGAAATGATGAGTCCAAATTCTGTGAGAATTTGATGTTAATTAACAAATATCCCAAATTTACAGGTTAAATGAAATAGTTGTGACTTATCGGGTAGCTGGAACCAGCTGTCAGAGTACTTTTAGCTCAAGAAGTAAATTTTCTTGTCTATTGAAATACATTGTAGTTGTGATATAAAGCCTTTGGTGAAGGAGAGAGTTGAGTTGCAGGAATAACTTCAGTTCCATCTTCTTAAAAACTGATTCTAAACTGGTGACTTAATGTACCCCCACATTTAGTGAATCAGTCCGTTTTAACTAATTCTTGCTTTTTGTATCATTAGAAGACTAATCACAAAGTCTTCCTAAATCCACAAACGCTTACGATGTTACATTGAGTGCACTAGTCATCTCAGACTTACTCCAGCAATGACTGATCAGAAGGAAGCCAGCAAAACTAGGAACTCAGATCTTAAAACCTTATCTAGTGTGAGGGAAAATTTTGTTCTTATTTTCAGTAGTTTATATTTCAAGGAGACTCCTCCAAGACTCATGCCTGCATGAATGTTATACCGTAGTGGTTTCACCTTGGCTAAATGCCAGGTGTCCACCAAGCCACTCTGTCACTCCCCTCCTCAGCAGGGCAGAGAGGGGAGAGGGAAAAAATAAGATGGAAAAGACAACTCCAAAATCGTGGGTTTAGATAAAGGCAGTTTTAATATAGCAAAAAGCAAGGCCGCGTGTGGAAGCAAAGCAAAGGAAAAACAAAAGATTATTCTCTACTTCCCATCAGCAGGCGATGTCCGGCCACTCCCTGGGAAGCAGGGCTTCCAAAAGCGTAGTGGTTACCCCGGAAGACAAAACGTTGAAAAAAAAAAACAAACGAATGCCTTCCGTTCCTCCCCCTCTCCCTCAGCTTCCCATTGCTGAGCAGACGTCATATGGTATGGAATATCCCTTTGGCCAGTCTGGGTCAGCTGCCCTGACTGTGTCCCCTCCCAGGATCTTGCCCACCCCCAGCCTGCTGCTGAGGGGGTGGAAGAAGGGTTGGAGACACAGCCTTGATGTGTGCCGGCACTGCTCGGCAGCAGCCAAAACCCTGGTGTGTTATCAGCACCTTGCTGCTACCAATGCACAGCACTGTAAGGGCTGCTACGGGGAAATTAACTCCAGCTCAGCCTGACCCAGTACATACACAAACATAAAATGTTTTATTTTTGCAATCACAGTTTGGGACATTTGAATGTTCTTGCAGGCCCTGTGAAATCAACCAGCATCAAACTTTTATTCTACACTTACCATTCACTATTTCCACTCTAATTTCTATTACATTGTTGTTTCTTTTCTGTAACATGGTATGGAAGGTAATTAAATCACTCATCAGATTAGTGAAAATAGTAGTTTTAGCCTATACCATGATTCCAGCGGTAGTAACAGTATTTTATGGCACAATAAAAAAATATTTAATTAAATGTGAATGGATTTTCCCCTTTATTTCTTTTTTTTTTAAGTTAAAAGCCCCAAAAGAAGCCTTTACCTCGAAATCTGTGACATTTTTCCTACTAATATTCATGCCACTGCTCTGATACATATGGAATAGCCATCTTTGCCTTCTTATTAAAAAGCATGATGATTTCACTCATTTTTGTTTTATAAAAAACATAGGGGTACACAGGCACTCGGACTTATCCCCCTTTGCTCAAAAGTTTCCTAAGTGAGAATTTGTGTGTACCATAAAAATACTTCTTTATAATTTATTTAAGATTTTCTCTACTATATATCATCTATTTGCAACAACAAGTGACATGTTTGATTAATGGGATTTGACATGACGTGTCTTGCTTAGAAATTTCAAAGAGGAACACTGCTCAATATTAGTCTACCAGAAATGACACATATGTCACCATGTGTCTAGCTTTCCAGACAAGGCCCAGGCACAGCCTCATTTCCTTGGGCATAAAAACACTAACACTCAAGTAAAAAAGATGATGCCTGTCACGTCCTTCTTTTCTCCAAAGAAACTCTTCCAAAAAGCCTCCAGGGCTTTACTTATCTCTTCCAAGAGACTACAAAAGGATATTTGTTCAATGCTTTGCTGTGAGAGACCTACTATTGGTTGAACCAAGATCACCTTTGAAAAATGTGTTTTATATTACTAACAGGGATTTTGGTTAAGTGAGGGATTCTTACAGAATTGAAGAGGGACAAAAAAAATAAATGTGTATACACATTTGTTTAATTTATATAATTTTGTATACTTTATGTGTGAAAGAAATATTATGTGACAAACCTGAATTACACATAATTCTGTATACCTGATATCACTCTTAATTGTTGTGAATCTGTAGTTTGTTTTGCAATGGTTTTAATCAGTTCCATGAGGGACAACAACAACTATAGAAAGAAGATAAACATGGCGTCACAAAGGGTAAATCGTGCCTGACAAGTCTGATGGCCTTCTACAATGGGGTCACAGCATCAGTGGACAAGGGAAGGGAAAGTGACAATGTTTACCTGGACTTGTGCAAAGCATTTGACAATGTCCCGCACAACATCCTTGTCTCCAAACTGGAGAGACATGGATTTGACAGATGGAGCACTCGCTGGATAAGGAATTGGCTGGATGGCCTCACTCAAAGAGTTGTGGTCAACAACTCGATGTCCAAGTGGATGTCGGTGATGAGTAGCGTCCCTCATGGGCTGGTACTGGGACCGGCACTGTTTAACATCTTTGTCAGTGACATGGACAGTGGGATCGAGTGCGTACTCAGCAAATTTGCTGATGACACATCACTGTATGGTGCGGTTGACACACTAGAGGGAAGGGAAGCCATCTGGAGGGACCTTGACAGGCTTGAGAGGTGGGCTGGTATGAATCACAGGAAATTCAACAAAGCCAAGTGCAAGGTCCTACACACAGGTCGACACAATCCCAAGCACAACTACAGCTTGGGCAGAGAATGAACTGAGAGCAGCCCTGAGGAGAAGAACTTGGGGGTGTTGGTTGATGAAAAGCTCAACATGAGCCAGCAGTGTGCACTGGCAGCCCAGAAAGCCAACCATGTCCTGGGCTGCATCAAAAACAGTGTGGCCAGCAGGTCAAGGGAGGTGATTCTCCCCTTCTACTCTGTTCTTGTGAGACCCCACCTGGAGTACTGCATCCAGCTCTGGAGTCCTCAGTACAGGAAAGACACGGAGCTGCTGCAGCAAGTCCAGAGGAGGGCCCATCAGAGGGATGGAGAACCTCTCCTGTGAGGACAGGCTAAAGGAGCTGTATTTGTTCAGCCTGGAGAAGAGAAGGCTCTGGGGAGACCTAATCGTGGCCTTCCAATACCTAAAGGGGACCTACAGGAAAGACAGAGAGGGGCTGTTTCTTAGGGAGTGTAGTGACAGGACAAAGGGTAATGGGTATAAACTAAAAGAGGAGGGATTTAGATTGGATATTAGGAAGAAATTCTTTCCTGTGAGGGTGGTGAGGCACTGGAATAGGTTGCCCAGAAAATTTGTAGAGGCCCCATCCCTGGAAGTGTTCAAGGTCAGGTTGGATGGGGCTTTGGGCACTCTGGCGGGGGTGGGGGGGTTGGAACTAGATGATCCTTGTGATTCCTTCCAACCGTATCCATTCTATGATTCTATAATTCTATGATTTTATGAAAATATTCAAATTTCAGTGTTGTTCACTGTAATATAAGAAAATTATGAGTAAATAATTATTAGGTGTAATATGAGACATACATATGTCTGATATTATATGATATGTATGCACACACACACATATATTTCGTCACGCATTGGAACAGATTGCCCAGGGAGGTGGTGGAGTCACCGTCCCTGGGCATGTTTAAAGAAAAGTTGGGTGTGGTACTTAGGGACATGGTTTAGTGGGTAATAGGTGGTAGAGAGATGGTTGGACTAGATGATCCTTAATGATTCCATGATTCTATAATGTCATACGCCTATATTCTATATACACAGGCAGGTGGTCACACATATGTTTTAAAGCAATTACTTTTTTGTGGAAAACAAACAGAAATGAAAAAATTGTGAGACCTCAGTTGCCTTCAGGCTATGGAAGCAGTTTTGAAATCATTACTTTCAACATTCACATGTTCAGACAGAAAAAAGCCTGAGAGGTATCTGCAAGTTCCTTCCAAGCTGGTATCTGACATTGAGTAGAACAGCTGTAATATTTTATTTTTTTTTTTAAACCAGAAAAGATATGAGAGATTGTAAGAAATAAGATCTATAAATTGTTTCTGTCTTTTAGTTCTAAATCAATATTAGTCAATGGCAGTAACTTTCACAGAATCACAGAATCACAGATAGGCTGGGGTTGGAAGGGACCTCTAGAGATTGAGTCCAAACTCCCTGCCAAAGCCCTACACTAGGCTGCACAGGTAGGCATCCAGGCAGGTCCTGAATATCTCCAGAGAAGGAGACTTCACAACCTCTCTGGGCAGCCTGTTCCAGTGCTCCGTCACGCTCACCATGAAGAAGGTCTTTCTCATGTTTGAGTTGAACTTCCTGTGTTCCAATTTTTGGCCATTGCCCCCTGTTTTCTCGCTACCCACCACCGAAAGAGTTTGGCCTCATCCAATTGCCTCACACAGTTTATTTATAAACACTGATCAGATCCCCTCTCTTCTCCAGACTGAAGAGACTCAAGTCTCTCAGCCTCTCCTCATACGGAAGATGCTCCAGGCCTTTTACCATCTTTGTTACCCTCCGCTGGACTCTTTCCTGTCTTTCTTGAGCTGGGGAGTCCAGAACAGGACACAGATGGGGTCTCACCAGAGCAGAGTAGAGGGGGGAGAATCACCTCCCTCAACCTGCTGGCCATGTTTTTTTTAATGCATCCCAGGATGCCATTGGCCTTCTTGGCCACAAGGGCACACTGCTGGCTCATGGTCAACCTGTTATCCCCCAAGACCCTTAGGTCTTTCTCTGCAGAGCTCCTCTCAGCAGGTCATCCCCTAACCTGTACTGATGCCTGTGGTTATTTCTCCCCAGGTGCAGGACTCCACACTTGCTTTTGTTGAACCTCATCAGGTTCCTTTTTGCACAACTCTCCAGCCTGTCCAGGTCATGGTGAATTCATACTATATGTGCTGAACCCCTTTTCATGGCGATAATATGACTTAAAATGCTTCTTACCTAGGCAATAGCTGTTCTACTTTGTGATGTGTTACATAATGACAACAGGACTTAAAGTTGGGAAGAAGATCAACTCTTCAGGCAGTGATGCCTTGGGGAAAGCAGAAAGTGTCCTCACTTCTCAGCCTATGAGCTGCTTGCATCCCAAATAGTCACAAAGCACTTCACTGCCTCAGGCTATTTCAAAGCAAGAACTGCTTCATTCTAATTAAAGTATATTTACATTGCTTAATAAAAAATAGCCTTTTTACAAGAGTACATTATTGTGTACAAGAAATCCCAGTAGTTCCTCTGAAAACTACTTACATACAGCACTGTTTATTAAAACAGTCTCCTAAGGAAATTCAAAATATTCAGACTGGGAGAAAAATGTGATAAGAGATGGATAATGAACTTCTTTTAGTTGTTCTCACAAATGGAAGAATAAGCATGAAGACTGCTATAAGTACTTAAAAGATGTGTATCACTTCTCAAACTCTAGCAGTATTCTAATTTGTCCCTGAATATTGGAACTCCAATAATTATACATATATATATATTCTTAATCTAACCCAGTCTTATTTTACATGACTTTCAGAAGATAACTAAGGAATTTGGTATTGAAACTGAAGGAAAAAAACAAAAAAGAAAACAAAACAGAGGAGAACAAGCAAAAAAAAAAAGAAACAAACCCAACCATTATATTGTTTGCCTTCCACCTTCTCTTTGCTTCTTATGTTTTCTGTGTTGGAAACAAAGGAAAATAATGCATCTCCACTAACCAATACTTAGCAAATGTGCTTACATTATTGTCCATCTCTTCTTGGCTCTTCAACAATGTTTTTAGAAAACACAATTATTCCTTTAAGAAGAATGCTGGCATTTTTTAAAATGTTAAATATTAAAGGAAAATACTTTTCAAAGCTAAATTTGACTCTAATCAGAGTCTAATTCTGAAGATGTGTGTAAGAGGCTTGAATTGTCTTACAGAATATCACTCTAAGTCATTCTGAATTAATGATATAGTGATAGTCATCTGATAATAATTCAGTTTCTGGGAAAAAGGAAATGAAGTCTTGTAATGCAGTAAACTAGTAGCCCAAGAAAACATGCTAAGGATACAAAAGAAATCGGTTGAAATTACATGAAGAAAATTAACCAAACAGCAAGAAAATATTCATAAAAATGCCATAGGAAAATCTACAGTATTTTTTTCCATCAGTAGTCCCAAAAATGAAATCAAGAGTGCTGTAACAATGTGTATCACATGTGTTTCTTTTAATACTGACGTGCAATCTAACAGCTGAAACATGAGCAAACAAAAACGAAGGTTATGAGGATGCACATGCTGACACGTCATTCATAATGTTTTGCCTATCTGGGTCAGAGGGATAGTGCTTACCTTGTGGGATAACAAAATCTGTAATTGAAAAAGGCCGGAAAATCTTGTCTTAATATTGAAAAGTTGAAGGAGATTGATTCAGACAGCAGACTGCTACAGATTCTCTCCATTTACATAATTGTTGCTGATTATCTAAAATGTAGACTAATGTCTAGAAAAATAAGGTAGAAGAAAAACATAAAAATTCCAAAGGTATTTTTAACTTAGCAAATCCAAATAAATTTGTGTAAGTTCAGATGCAGAATAGGACTTTATAAATTAAGCAGCTAAATTGTTCTAAAAATAATAAATTTGCTTAATTACAAGGGTTCTGTGACATGAGCTTAAAACTAATGAACTTATTTTCTTCACAGTTTTCATAGATCTACTTAGAAGATAAAACTTGAATCTTGAAGTCATGTAAATTCAGATTGTATTATGTATTAAGGATTATATAATCTTACAGTAAGTATTTTGCAAACTTTATACTATTAGGTTGAGAGACCTTTTGTAAAAAGGAATACATACAGGATAGAGTGAAAAATGATCTTTAACTGTTTTCAAAATTCTTACTGCAGTTTTCCTGTTCATGTCTTAAAACAACACGATCTTAGCTTTGAACCATAGTAATTTTAACTTGCAGTACCACAATAAAAGTGTAATTCTGCATTTCTTATCCATATAAGTTTTGTTGATTAGTACTTACTTGGTTTAAATGCATCAGCCTTCTGAAAATTCCAGACTGTCACCAAGACCTCTTGAACTTAGTTCTTCATAACAGAGGTCCAATGCATTCACCAGGAATGCCGTGGGCATGCAGTGACATGTGGCTGCTTCCAATGTGGGGTTGGGGGTAGAAGTTAATAGAACAGTAAAGGGGCACACACAGCAAGTAAGGACATATTTCACACTTTAGTTAGTATAAAATGAGAGAAGAATTATAAGTTCTATAGCAAAATGTTGTTATTCATATGGAATATTGGGGGGAGATAAGGGAAGACAAACACTTATGATTCTAACATAAGTACTCTAACATTGGCATTTTCAGCTATGAGTAGTTTTGAAAAATACTCATTTTGTTTTAGGAATTGCATTCTATTACAGTATGCCAGGTCAGGTTTGTTTTCATTTCAGTTCATTTCTTCCTGAATGTCATCCCCAAGAAAACACAAAGGATTTAATTAGAACTTAAACAAACTCTACCCTTTCCTAGAGAGCTCTTTCAAGTTTTTTTATGCAAGTTTATTGATTTTCCGTAACCAAACTTTGGTTTCATAATGGGAAACCAGACTTATCATTTCAATAATTAATGTCTAAGATGTTTCACAGGAGTGATGACACTCTAATTATTCTACATTTTCCCAAAAACTTCTATTAGAAAAAAAGAAATTAAATTTGTGTGGATTTCAGTCAAAAGAACTGAACTTGTAAAGCTATCTATTAAATTGCTTCAATTCTGTTTCTAGTTTTCTTAGGAAACACTATCTATTACTGAAGTCGTGTGCAACTTAAAGTCTATTTTAACAATTGTTTTGGTTGTTAGATACAAACAAATTGCTTCATTAACCAAAATTAAATTTTACTAAATAGCTGTCCCTTCAACTGGTTAGGTTGCTTGAAGTTAGTATATAGAATCCTTCTTCTATTCTCTGACTTTTTATAGAGGAATATCTTTCATAAATAATTCATCTTAATTGTTCTCAACTTCAGATGAAGCCTTAGTCTCACTGAAGAATGGAAACTCTGTAATTGGCTTTAAAGAGGCCATTGAGTGGTTCTCAATGTAATATTTGTGTCTGTAAAAACAAGGTAATTAGAAACAAAGATTTTCATACATTAAAGCCGAAAAGTGAGCTAGGAATGAATCTTCTTTTCATTTTCTTGCTGATGGGGAAAGTGACATAACGTACTGAGTGTGCGATGCGTTCTCCTGCGGGGTGATAGGGAGGGGAGGGGAGGGTGGGTAGGGCACGGAATGCTGACATAATGCTTGCTACCCAGTAGGACAAGTCTTGAGCACCCAACGTGGTCAGACTTCTTGATCCTTCCTGCACCTCATTCAGTAACCACAGAAAGATTTAAGGAAGTTTCTGTTCTTATTTTTGCATAATGTGAGGTTTTGTTCCTTCGGCATAAACATGCATGCTTGAGTATGGAGAGGACTGATGCTTTCAGGGTATCAACTAATATTTTGGACAGAAGAGCAGTGAGTGCCCACAGAAAACAGTAGATTTGCTGTTAAATAGGCAAATATTTCTAAATATTTTTAAAACATTCTAAAATTACTAATATTTCTAAAGTATTCCTTATAGTGTTAGGAACCACATTCACACTGCATGTATTCTTCAAAATGAGTTAGGTTGAGGATGTTTTTCTAGAAGACGCAGAAACTATTTTTTTTTCTTGTCCTCTTTATTCGTCTTTGGTTTTGTTCTGAACCGTACTCAGTCCTAAATATTGAGATATACATATAGAAAATACATGTAAATGAGCCTCTACTATATACATAGGAAATACATGTAAATGGGCCTCTACACAGAAAATATGTCCTCTCTAATATCTTCTTAACCTCACTTCAATTTTCCAATACTAAATTTTAATGACTTCTAATTGTTCATTTTGCTGTGCACCCTCAGTGAGTCTGCTGATGACACCACAGTGTGGTGCGGCTGACACACTAGAGGGAAGGGAAGACATCCTGAGGGACCTTGACAGGCTTGAGAGTTGGGCCCACATTAACTGCATGAAGTTCAAGAAGACTGTCGTGGTTTTACCCCAGCCGGCAGCTGAGCACCACGCAGACGCTCGCCCAGTCCCCCTCATCAGAAAGGGGGAGAGAATCGGAAGAGTGAAAGTGAGAAAACTTGTGGGTTCAGATGCAAGAGTTTAATAAGT
>VWZZ01001632.1:0-16283 GCA_013399095.1 Psophia crepitans | reverse complement strand
CTGGGCTGCATCAGAAATAGTGTGGTCAGCAGGTGGAGGGAGGTGATTCTCCCCCTCTACTCTGCTGTCCTGAGTGAGACTCCTCCTGGAGCAGTGTGTCCAGCTCTGGGGTTCCCAGTACAAGAAGGACATGAAGTTGTTGCAGCAAGTCCAGAGGAGGACCACAAAGTTGATCAGAGGGATGGAGCACTTCTGTGAGGACAGTCTGAAAGAGCTGTGGTTGTTCAGCCTGGAGAAGAGAAGGCTCTGGGGAGACCTAATCACGGCCTTTCAATACCTACAGGAAAGCTGGCAAGGGGCTGTTTCTTAGGGAGTGTAGTGACAGGACAAGGGGTAATGGTTTTAAACTAAAAGAGGAGAGATCTAGATTAGATATAAAGAAGAAATTCTTTACTGTTAGGATGGTGAAGCACTGGAAGCTGTTGCCCAGTGAGATTGTGGATGGCCCATCCCTGGCAGTGTTCAAGGCCAGGCTGCATGAGGCTTTGGGCAACCAGGTCTAGTGGCGGGTGTCCTTGCCTGTGGCAGGAGGGGTTGGAACTAAATTATCTTTGAGGTCTTTTCCAACCAAAATCGTTCTATGATTCCATATTGTTATGTTTTAGACTTGCAGTGATGTAGTCCAGACTAAATATTCCTTGAAAACCCATTAGAGTCCTGTTATAGTACTGTTCATAATAGTGAAATAAGGAATCCTTTAATTTTTTAATATTTGTTAGTTGACTGGACACATGAAGGTAAATGCTAAGACCAGTAGTCTTTTGTACTTGACAAGAAGCCAGTACCCTTTTCCTGTTATAGAAGAAGGGATCACAACTGTTGCTGGTTTTGTTTGGTTTTTGTTTTTGTCTGATATTTGACTTCCCTACTCCTTCAGTGTAGAAATAAATGTCATGCTGATGAGGCATTCTTGTATTAAATTTAATTCAAAATAACAATGTTACAAATTCGGTTAGCTCCACAGGAGTACTTCATTGTGTAACTGTGTAGTCCTACAACATCGTATTGCCATAACAGGCCATAAGCTTTGTACTGAGTTTGCAAGGCCTTCAGGACTGAGGCTTGCCAGTTGTTATCTGTCTGAATTTTCTTGACCTACTTGTGGTTTTGTTTGACTTGGTTTAACTGTGACAACAATTTCTCTAAATGACTAGCTGTCTATGGCTAATTTGTTTTACTTTTGTTTGTCTTTGTGTCATACAACCATAATTTTAGATAGAAAGCAGCAACAAACACTTACTCCACGTAGAATGGAATAGTTTCAATTCTAATATATTGACGTACTGTAGAGAAATACAGGCCTGGTACAACATCAGAGTCCTTGAGAAGCCGAGGCACAGGATACAGCTTTGCCAACTGAGTCATGGTAGCTAAAGATGTGGAGCTGGACAAAATGGGATTTAGCATAACAAAGATAACATATCTAAAAGACACAATATTTGGTGAATTTGGATGTAATGTACAACTGCGGACCAGTTAAGAAAGAGCAAATGTATAAAACTGTATTAGCAAACATGACCTGAAGTGTATCCTGTGTCAAGGAAAAAGAAACCTCACTTCAAACATCATATTCCTTCCAGTGACGGACTCTGAATGTTCACTGTAACACCCTCATCACCACCACAATGAAATCACTGACCCAGAAAAGCGATGGAAGGGTGAGCATGACACCATGAAAAGGGGACAGAAATTGAGAAGTCTGTGCTTTTAATTGCATTATTATTGCTGAGATTTTTTTCTGTAAGGAATTATTTTATCTAGATTCTTATTCTTTCTTCTTCTGTAGTTAGATCTAGACTTTTCATTTATGCTTATGAGATGCTACCATCATGGCTGATGGGCTCAGCCTTGGCCAGTGGTGGATCCATCTTGGAGCTGGCTGGCTTTGACTCTATCAGATATAGGGGAAGCTTCTAGCAGCTTCTCACAGAAGCCACTCTTGTAGCCTCCCCTGCTACCAAAACCTTGTGACACAAACCCAATACACTGGGCGGCCTTGTTCTGTGTGTCACCATCCTCATCATTAAAAAATTTCTTCCTTATGCCCAATCTAAACCTATCCTCTTCCAGTTTAAAACTGTTACCCTTTGTCCTGTCACTATGAGTCTTGGTAAAAGTCTCTTCCCATGTTCCTTATAAGCCCTTCTCTATATATTGAAATGCCATAATAAAGTCTCCCAGATATTTATTTTCTCTAGACTGAACAACTCTAACTCTCTCAACCTGCCTTCACATTAGAGGTGCTCCAGCCCTCTGATCATCTTCTTGGCCCTCCACTAGAGTAGCTACAATAGGTCTGCTTTATCAGTACCTCACACAAGAGCTGTTAGCTCCTGGCAGGTCCCTTCCAAGCCAAACCATTCTGTGATTCTGTGATTCTATGATTGATTCATAATACTTCTGCTAGTGTCTTTCTCTGTTATAAAGTTATCTTGTTTTGACAAAAACAAAAAAACAAATTCTGTATTCATATTCTACAGCTGGCACTTTTCTGATGCACTACAGTAATATATCATCAATTCAATGGTCCACTTGTAATGTATGAAAGTTAATGCCCAATCAACACACCATGATTTTGATGATGACTTGCTATAATGAATTACCATGGTAATGCCAGCAGGTGCATGCTAATGACTGATTCTATCACTGTAGCATGAATTTCTTCACTGTTTTTACAAGCAAGGAACTTGCTGAGGATGGTCTGACTGTTTACCTCTGGTAACAGGGGAACTCAGTGGTAGAAATGGGATTCTAAAACCTTATTGTTACGCACTTGTACTTTCAAAATCTTATTCTTGACATAGACAGCTACTAGTAATTTCACCCTATAGTTATAAAAACTGTGTGTAACAAAAAAGGCTATTTTTCTTTGTTTTTGAGGGGAGGGGAGTATAACATTAAAGTGCTACGTGACTATGCCAAAACCGAAACTCATTTTTAGTGCAAGTTTTCGTTCGAGTTTGTGGTAGATGATATAACAAGGGCAAACAGCCATAAACGGTGGCTTGAGAATTTCAGACTGCATTTAAAAAAAAAAAAAAATTAACCTGGGGAGTAATGCAGCACTGGAAAAGACTGGTCAGAGATTATATAAAGTCTCCATGCCTGGAGTTTTTTTCAGAAGCTGGATAAACAAAGCCAAGACTGAATGACCTATCACTCAGATCAGCTCCTCCAAGGTCCAACCAACTTTTCTATTAATCTGTTATTGTGACTAAATATATTAGAAAACCTTTATCCCATGTATGTGTCTTTTCCCCAGTGATGACAGAATTTTCTCTGTCTACAAACATTTAGTATTTACTATGAATAGACTGTGAAAATAACTGTAAGATTGCTAGCTGCCCATTCGTTTATAAAGTGCAATTCATTATTAAATATAATTAGAGAATTAGATAAGATGTTCCTTTTGTCTTGAAGTGGAATATGCTGCCTTCATTATAACATCTTATAAATAGTATTGTTCAGCAAGCATTGATCTGTATAACAATAAAAGTTTTGAGGGGGCATATTTTAAAACACTGACTAAATCAGTAAGTCTCCATAGCAACCAAATAATTAAAGCTGAAATGGCTTTTCAATCAAAAATTATTATTTCCCAAAAAAAAGTTAACATAGGTTTCTCATAACTGTTCAATCTGTAGGATGGAAAGATATTAATTACAGACAGTAATTACAACTTCATCGTAATGACAGCTGCAGACAGTAGTAAGAGCTAGATTCTTGGACTTTGGAGAGTACAATGTTAAGAGATGCATTTCTAAGAGAAATACAGATTTCTTTGCTAGGTCTTCTTTACATATTTAGTGTATTTGTTGTAAATTAAAGTAAGAATGCACCTTATTGAAATACAGTCTCTCAATAACAGCAAGAACTGAGTAGTAGCACAATGTCATTGAGATCTCTTTTGCTGTAACCAGTAAAAATCTTACATAAGGTGATTAACCATAATAAACACAAAGAAAGAGTGTTCACAAGCAATATTTCTGTCTGACCTGGAAATTAAAAAAAAACCTCAATGATACAAAGTAAATTAAAATAAGGTTTTGGTTCCTGGTTTTATAAATTCATTAGATTTTCTGAAACAAAAAATACATTTTATAAACTCTGTTTAACAAATAATTCTTAGTGCTTTAAAAATATTTGAGTATTTATTTAAATAAAGCCCTTCCTTTACTGATAGAAAGCTGTTTGCAGACACATGGTAAAATTCTAAATGCACACTGAAATTCATCCACATGTGTTCCTAATGCATTTACAAATACCTTTCTGGTGAAAATTTGTGCTGTTGGGTTTGGGTTTTTTTGTGTAGATTTTTGTTGTTGTTTTGTTTCGTTGTTTGGGTTTGTTCTTTTTTTCATTTCATTTCTATACAATATTGCACAGTAGTTTTTGCCATTTTATGAACAGCTAGAAAGGAAATGTTTTGACATTTTTTAACTTTGTTCCTTATGCTTATTTAATGATCAAACACCATCACATTGTCAACCATAAATAAATCTACAGCTACATTGTCTCCCTTTACCTTCTGAAAGGTCTGTCCAGAATACATTTTGATATTGTTCATGTCTACTGTCATGGTTTTCATACATGAATGTTTTTTTGGAGCTGATGAGGAACTGGTGGATGATGACTTTCTCACAGTGTTACTTAGTCCATTTTGCTGGTCACAGAGCCAAGTTAAAAACTGCTCTCATTATCGAAAAGAAAAAGAAAAAGAAAAAGGTGTCTGACCTATTTAATATGTACAAAATTTGCACATAGAATAAAAGCGAAACCAAACCAAACAATTAAATAATAATAATAAAAATGCTTTGAAGAACCATTCCTATAAAAAAGCTAAGAAATGCTGCTAATGTTTTTTAAAATATTTTTTCAAAATTGTTTTAAATTTCATGATTTCATGACCAAGACTTCTCATTATTCCACACATAAACTTTTAATTCTGTCCTTCAGACTTGAAAAAAAGTCTGATGTACTGTTTTGGTGCCCATTTGTTATATGTTCTGTGCAGTCTCTAATCATTTACTCAGAGTAGAACTCCGTAGTTTTTTACTTACTCAGTAGGCACACGGTTAAAAGGCACATGGGTAAAAGTTAATTAAAGTATCCCTCTTAGAAAATTTATAAATAGGTCTTTTTTTCATCTCCATAGTTTTTCCTACTTTAATGAAATACTGTAATGTAAGGTTTTTCTCTGGGAACCCCAAAGCATAAGGAGATACTCTGTCTGCTCTGGGTGATAGCTAAATGGTAGAGTTTAACTTTAGCAATCAAGCACAAGCTGTACAGCTTAGAATAGTGTCAAGGCTGAGAAAAGCTTTCTAAAAATGAAGGAACACTGGGATTTAAATACCTCTCAGACTTTAAAACAGACAAGCAAGAACAGGGGAATTTCAGCCATTACTGTTTGCATTCTGTGGATCTCATCCAAAATGCTGTCACTGATAAAACATCACAATTTTCTTTCTTGATTTGACACAATTTTCCCAAGTTATTACCATAAATGGAACTACAACTCATTTACAAGGGGACTGCAAGTGGTAAACAAATTGATGGTGTGGGAACTGTAGTTGGCCACAGTTAGTTTCAGATGTAAGAAGATTAGTCAGGCATGGAAAGCTGGATTTCTAGTTAGATTTTCACTTATTTTGATCATGCATTGGAGAGATTTGCAAAAATGGAAAATTTCAGCTGCTGCCAAGAAAAGTCTAAGTTACTTGAGGGCTTTTTTTCAAAGCTTTCAAAGTGCTGTTACTGTTTATGAATTTATTTTTTTCCACAGCAAAAATCTCAGTTTGTACTTATTCACCAGGTCATTTTTTTTACTTTATTCCTTCTGGATAACAAACCTTTTATGGATAACCACTAGAAATACAAACTCATAAACTTTCAGCAATATGGTGGATTGACCCTGTCTGGAGGCCAGGTGCTCACGAAAGCTGCTCTATCACTGTCCATTCTCAGCTGACAGGGGAGAGAAAATACAACAAAAGATTCATGCATCAAGATAAGGACAGAGAGAGATCACACATCACTTACTGTCACGGGCAAAACAGGCTCCACTTGGCAAAATTAATTTAGTTTATTGCCAATCAAAATCAGAGTAGGATAATGAGAAATAAAACCAAATATTAAAAACACCTCTTCCCATCCCTCCCTTCTTCCCAGGCTCAATTTCACTCCCCATTTCTCTACATCCTCCCCCACCAGTGGCACAGGGCAATGGGGAATGGGGGTTGTGGTCAGTCCATCACACATTGTGCGGCTCCTCACAGTCTTCCCCAGCTCCAGTATGGGGTCCCCCCCACGGGAGACAGTCCTCCATGCACTTCTCCAATGCAGGTCCTTCCCATGGGCTACAGTTTTTCATGAACTGTTCCAACGTGGGTCTCTTCCATGGGGTGCAGACTTTCAGGAACACACTGTTCCAGCGTGGGTCCCCCACAGAGTCACAAGTCCTGTCAGCAAACCTGCTCCAGCGTGGGCTCCTCTCTCCGCAGTTCCACAGGTCCTGCCAGGAACTTTCTCCAGCACGGGCTGGAGACACTCCTTCAGGTGCCTCCACCTGCTCTGGTGTGGGGTCCTCCATGGGCTGCAGGTGGACTCTTTACACCCCGACATTCTTCCTCCATGAACTGCAGGGGGACAGCCTGCCTCACCACAGTCTTCTCCACAGGCTGCAGGGGAATCTCAGAGCTATTGTATAATAAATTGAGCCCTTGTATTTCTCTCCATACTCAAAGCTTTTTTTTTCCTATTTAGATTTTAATTGTATAACTTTGTAACTTAAGACTACTAAATTCCATAGAAACCTTTAAGATTATGAAGTCCAACCATTAGCCTGACACTGCCAAGTCCACCACTAAACCATGTCCATAAACACCACATCTATGTGTATTTTAAATACCTGGGCTCAGCTTGGATGGAGTTAACATTTTTCATAGTAGCTCATATGTTTTGTATTTGTCACCAAAACAATGCTGATAACACAGGGATGTTTTAGCTATTGCTGAGCAGTGCTTACACAGAGCCAAAGCCTTTTCTACTTCTCACCCTAACAGTGAGTAGGCTGGGGCTGCACATGAAGTTTAGAGGGGACACAGCTGGGACAGTTGACTCCAACTGACAAAAGGGATATTCCATACCATATGATGTCATGTTCATCATATAAAGCTGGGGAAGAAGGAGGAAGGGGAGGACACATAGTCGAAGTGATGGTATTTGTCTTCCCAAGTAACCATTATGCATGAAGAAGCCCTGCTTTCCCACAGATGACTGAACACCTGCCTGGTGATGAGAAGTGGTGAATGAATTCCTTGTTTTGACATTCTTGTGCACGTGCTTTTGCCTGAGCTATAAAAATGTCTTTATCTCAACCGATGAGTTTTCTCACGTTTACCCTTCGAATTCTCTTCCCCATACCGCCAGGGGAGGGATGAGGGAGTACATATGTGGTGCTTATTTTCTGGCTTAGGTAAACACACAATTTTCTATTTAGAATTTAGTTCTATAAATTTGTAACTCCAAAGTACGCAATTCTATAGAAACAGTTCAAGCATTGCTATGTACATCATCTGCCTTCAGTGTGTCAGTAAACCTGTTTATTCCCCAGGGACATTAATGAATGCTACAGTCTGGCTCTGTTTGTAGGCAAGAGAACATATGAGATCACTGGATTTAAGAGGGGGGAGGAGGTAACTGATACTTCTAAGCAAGGCTCCAAGCTGAATGACACCATTCTGAAACACAAAATACATCACTTCTCCAGCTCCTTGACCACAGCGGATATAATCATAACTTCTGAAATTTGCAGCTATGAGATATTAATTTAATTCATATAAAATGTTTGGTACAGACAGAGAAATAGATTTCGTTTGCTTTTGAACAAAGAGAAAGTTTATTAGCTTAGGTATGAACCTATATTCTCACCTACTTTGCACAGAGTTTGGAGAAGAAAACTTGATTTTCTCCACACCCATCCCCGTAGATATATTATAAATCTGGGAGGATAAAAAGGAACTTCATTTTTCATTTAGCTTTTCATATTCTTTGTCTTAGATATACTGTGATTTTCAATCCCATTTCAAGTGCAAGATATTCCCATTGTCAACAGAGGAAATATTGCAATATAACACAGGATTCTGTATTCCACTGTTCAAGTCACATCCTGGTTCCATTCTGTAACTGGGCTGTCGAACACTGCCCTCTCCCCACCACACCAGCCTTTTGTGAGTCTATTCTATCAGTCTTCTAACCAGTCAGTATTAATGTAAACCGAACAAATTTAGCATGGGGTAAATTATGTTCCAACTTTTGAGTTGAAAAGAAAGAGAGAACAAGAAGAATTAGGTTGCTCAGCTACCATCACAGGGCCATCAAAATGTCCACTAATTTCTTCTTTTGCATGAAAATCTTATATTGCATTTGTCCCACATTTTCACTTTGTTTAAATTGAGATCTCACTCACATTTCAGAATCTCACTTTATTTTATCACAGAGTCTGTTCACATGCTAAAAAGCAGTAGGATCTTTGATCCACTGCTGTTCCAAGAATTTTGATTTTCCACCGTACCTATAAGTGGTAATTAAGGATAGCAGGTCATATAAGGAAAACAGGTGTGTAAGCCAAACAAATCTGGCATCTGAAGAAACATTCATTAAGGACAAGTACTCTCTCTTCAGAAATTCTGCCTCATTAAGGGATAATCAGGAATGCATCAATAAAGTGACATAACTGATTACTTGTGCATCTGTCTCAATAATTTTTATGCTGCTTAGGTCTGCCAGCAGCAGCAAGCGGGAACAAATTGCCACTGCATTATAATGTTAGATTGGTATTAGTGGAGCTACAATTGATGATTTCATGTTGATTTAAATGGTAAGATCTTATAAAGCTGCTTTATGCAGACACAGTTAAACTTGATGCATAGATGATTGCTGCTGACAGAAAAATGTCTATAAAGGTCATTAACAGACTAAAATCTGAATTCTATTGAAGAACATCATTATAATTTGCATGATTAATATTAAAGGATGGCTGTTGTATAAGTAACAGTTTCTAAAAACAGCATCTGCTAAGGGTTGCTTAGCAATGCTTATGTATATTTAGATACAAGGATATGGTTGGGACAAAATTAAAGGCTATTATTTTTAAAAAGCAAAAATAAAATTCACAATTGTTGAACTTTAGCTTAACTTTAAAGTACATAGACATAATATACTATATGGAAAAAAAAAGGAAAAAAAAAGAAAAAAAAAAAAGAAAAAAAAAAGTGTTTGGGTTGTTTGTTAGTAAGACAGGTGGTTTCAACTTGCCTGTAAGTGAAATGGAAGAAAAAGCTGCAGGAGTCTATTTTCTTCAAATTACATGAGAGTGGAAGGGAGAACAGTACAAAAAAAATCCTCCCAAAATATCAGTTTTGCTCTTGCCTTCAATAGGTCCAAGGAAGGTAAAAACAATCTAAGATCTCTTAGGCATCCATAAGTCACTAGTATTTTATATGAAGAAAACTTGCTTTTGGTACCACAAGATGATCAGAATCCAGTGTCACTTCTTGGACATGCCTAAGATATTGAGAATGACTTGCCTGATTACTGTTTTTCTTGCCTTCCATCATGGAATGGTGGGTCCCATTCCACTAGTGCAAACTTAGTGCCTGTGCATGCAGAAGCAGAAATCCACAATTGCAGTTGATTTTTTTCTCAGCCTTTATTTCCAAAGTATCAAAAGACACATGCTACCTCCCTGTATTTGGGTTTCTTCTCTCTTCTGATTCAAGCACTGGAGTGAACTACAAAAATTCTATTACTTCAACCAATTGCTGCTACAAACTTCCTGCATATCTTTGGGTTGAATATATAGACTCAAAGCCTCAAAGAGAGGTAAATATTTAAGTCCAACTGACTTTTAAGCTTTGAAAAGGTGTCGTTCATTCAACAAACCATTGCAAGTTACTGCATTATATTTATAATTCTTTGGTTTAGCCAGATAAAAATAGCCTTTTAAAAGAACAGATACAGGGCTGAGTTATTTAGTATTTGAGTCCTGACTCATTATGTGTTATTAATTTCTATTAAGAATAATATTGAATATAATTAGGGGGTACAGTATAATTTTAAAAGCAGAATCTGAATTTCACATGACTTCAAAGTGGGGCCTTTAGGAAAATCCACCATATTTCACTTTAATTATGATAATACTTTTAGAGTTAACTGTTCTTATAGTAGGAGAACGGACTTCTATGTAATGATCTTGGATTACTGAGACAGATTTTCTGGTTACACACTGCAGTCATTGCAGTCATCAATGTTGTCTTGTGACAGCTGTATATTATTCAAAATAACTATTAGAATGCATTCTGTAATTCAAAGAACTTCACAACCAGTGGTGGACATTGCTAGGACATTGTTTTCTGGAAGTTGGGAAGATAATTAGAAAGAGAAAGAAAGCTTCAAAAACCTGAGTAAATCCTGAAGTGCAAAGAATCAGGATTCCCTGATTTTTCCTGAACTCTTATCTAATCTACACACTGTATTCACAAACTTTAACCTAGTTTATTCTAAATGTTAGAGAAAGCTTACTTTTTATTTTTCCTCAAGTGAAGCATCCTTCCTAACTGTCATGTTCTTTCACCATATGATTGAACTACATATCAAAGGATTTGATTATATTCCTGAATATTTACTTACCAGAGACTCACCTTAAAACTCTTCTCAGATTTGCCGTGTCATACAGAGCATAAGCAAGTGAAAGGGGTTATTACATCACATACTTCCATTAGCAGACAGCTCAATGAGGCATTGAGAAATATCCAGTTGCTAATGTGTTTTAAATTACATACCCTTATACTGTGTGCTTTCTAATATTAGGAAAATTTTTACCCTCCCCCTTACACTCAGACAAAAGGAATTAATGTAATCTAACATCGGGCATTTTAGTTGTTCAGAACACAATCAGGAACATCAATTTTCCAATTTAAAAAAAAAAAAGAAAAGAAAAAAGCAAAGGTTTTATTTTGTAGTATAGCAGAAGCAGAAAATCCAGATATAGGTGATTCAGACAATAGAGACAAACACATTTCTGCCAAATTAAACTGATTTCCTCTGGTATCTTAACTCCTGTTGAGGTCCCCTGTTAAGTCTCCCAACAGAGTGCTGTCTCAAGTCCTATTTGCAGAACTACTGATAGGCTGCAACCTTTTTTTTCTTCCATGGATCTCTCCAGTCTGAGCTCTTCTGTCTGCCTCTTCCCTTTCCACAATTTCCTATTATTAATATAGAGTTTCATGCTACTAAGTTCTTCAAGACTCCTGATTATGTCTTCCTTTATACCTAAAAAATTCAGCAGGGTAAAAAGGACCCTGGAGAACATGTCTAAGCTGTAAGGAGGCAAGTGCAGCCACAGTCTTTCACATGGAGACTAAGTAGTGGGAGAAGCAGGACTGGTCTCATCCAGACATGAAGCTGAAGTGTTTTGGCCTGCACCTGACCCTAGAAGCTATGACACATTCATTATGTCATGGGGTAAACGTGTACCTAATTAATTCCAGAGATACCTTTGGACTGAATTAGAGTAGAGAAAAGGGAAACATACTGCTTTCACATGAAAATGAGTAAGTTAAAAATTTGCAAGAATTAGGTGAAATAGTGAGGGACTAAATAGGAAGATAAGACTGAGGGAAATAAGACTGGAAAGTGTTGAGATCTACTTGCATGATACCTTTAAATATAGCCACCCAAACAGTTACTGAAGTGCTGCTATCTCTCACACAGTCCAAAAATCACTTGAAAACACTGCAATGATGTCTATACTTAGTGATATTATATGTCATAAACTGAAAATATAAGAATATGGAATTGTACTTGAAAGGAGATTGAAGAGATATACAAGAAGATATATATTTGTGCATGAACATAGGTTACAACTTCAATTGGTTCTCCACCTTTGCACTTTTAAATGTCTGTTAGTACTGTTTGATTATTGCTGTGTGTATTACTGAATGATACACTGCATACTGGTAATATTTTGATAAGTTATTTACTCACAAGCACATTTCAAATTGCTTGTCAAATATGGACATTACTTGACAAATATAAGCGTGTTCATCACATTTTACAGATGGGTCAATCAGGCTGTGACTAATTAAATCAGAGAAGTTACATGAAAATGAGTAAAGGTTTGGAAAATATGGGGAGATGTGAAAAGTGCATGAAATTCAACATATTTAGTTAATCTAAGAGAAGACTAAGGGGTGACATCATGATCGCAAAAGTCTACAGAGGGCATGAAAAACAAACAATAGAAAGGTCTTCATTCTAGGTCAGAAACATTTAACACAATCCTATCGCTTCAAATTAGGCTAGAGAAATTTAGACTGGGCACACAATTTCAGTTGCGTTTTCTGAGCCATTGCAATAACATCTCAATTCTGGGGGCTTCTTGTTGCTGGGAACATTTAGATCAAGATTGACTGTTTAGCTAAAATGTGTTTTAGTTTAGTACCAGCTGTAGGACTGACAAATTCTATCAGGAAGCTCATTAGGCCTCTGTTATGTCAGAGGTCAAACTACAGGATATTAACAGTTGCTTCAAGTCTAAATTTTATGAAGAATGTGACAAGAAGTGTCTGCTTCAGTATAGAATTCCACAGAACTCAAGAGCACTGGGGCTATTAGCCTTTCATAAGATTAGGATTTGTATATGCTGACCAGACTCTCCCATTAACATGTATATTAGTGTATGCCAAACAAAAAAAAACAAAACCACCACCTATTTTTTTTTAGTGCCTCTTCCTCCTGTTCAGTACAAAAGATCTTCTTTAATTAAGACCAACTTATAATTGACATAACGAAATTTATTTCATTTCTAGTGCAAAAGGATTTTGAGGCTAATTTCATAAGCTGCACCCTCGCAGGTTAATGTTACCACTGTGCCTCTCTGCACCTGATTTTAGGATCCTCTACATATTCATCAGTTTGAAAGTCTCAGATCTTAAGACAGGAGATGTTCTGTACCACAGAAGTGGTACAGAAGTATAGTTTTGCTGACTATTTGAATACCCTATAATTAGATATTGCCAAGAAACCAAAGTGTCTGAGCCCTGAGGGAATACTTCCAACATGAAGATTAATCAGCTATCAATACTCACATGAACTATTTCTTCTTCTTCTTTCATTTGCAAGTAAATTAATGTATGTCAAGCAGACATTTATGGCATGAGTCCCAGTCCTGATATGTTGGTCTTTGCCATGGAAGAAATCCAGAAGTAATTCAGGGAAAACACTCAGTGTTCAATCTTCAAGAAAAATTATGCCATCATTCAGCAGTGACTAATCTTACTTCTTAATTAAAGTAAGAAGTTAGTGATCTTGAAGGGAGTGGCATCCTGTACCTTACAAAGCTGACATTAAATGTACAACAGCTGAGTGAATGGAGGAGCAAAGAGCACACAGTTCCACGTGCTCTGTCCTTCCTTCCCCTCTCAACTTTGTTCTACCGCATTCTTTCTTGTAGCTTCCCTCTGAAAAAGCTTTTTATCTCCAAACATTTAAGAATATATTTTGTACATTCTATAATATGAAAAATTATCTCACGTCAGTCCTCAGAAGATGATGGTTTTTCAGATTCAGCATCATAACTCCATTTTCTGTAATGTGTTTCTGCCTGTAAGAACATGCATATAACTATGCATGATATAAGCATCAAATTCAATATATTCTGCAGTCATTTTTTTATTAATGTGTGTAAAAGGGTTTTTTTTTTTGTTTAAAAGAGTACCAGGAATATTCTTTGTTATCAATACATTTTCTTTTGATTTCAGTGTTCAAAATATCATCTATCCAAACTTGGACTGTTGTTGTTTCTTACAGATGTAACTGCACCAGTAGATATTTATTACAAAGCTGGTCTTCAGGTTTCATGTTAAAATACATAAGAAATCCACACTTTCCACAGATCAAATTCACTTTTTACAAGAGAAGACTGTTCATTTGTATTCCCTGTGAAGCGGACTTGTTGTAAGGACTGATTTGTAGCAAAGGACTTTATGGTTAGAAGTTAGGAATAACATTTTAACTGCAAAGACAGTTGAGCACTAGATTAGACTGCCTCTGCAACCTGCATCAGGGGAGGTTATTGTTAATACTTAGGCAAGGTTTTGGGTTTTGTATTAGATGCAATAAATTTAAATTATAAATATATGTATATAAAATAAATGTTAATTTAGAAAAGGTATTAAATCAGGCTTTCAATGAACGAGCTAATGTTGTATTCACATCTGCAAAAATCAGATATTGTTATTACTTGTGCTGAAATTTAGAAGCTGAGACTCCACTGTGACTCAAATGTCACTGTAGTGAACAACCCTTGCAAATTCTTTCTTGCTCTATTTTCTCTTGTGGTGTTTGTTTTTTTGGAATTAACAAGGACTGGAACTTGTGACATATTCAACAATGGTATCTAAGGATTATAGGAAAACTAGTGTTGCATATTGAAATTCCATCATAGAATCATAGAATCAATAAGTTTGGAAGAGACCTCAAGGATCATCTAGTCCAACCGTCCTCCCAACACCTATTACCCACTAAATCATGTCCTTCAGTACTGCATCTAACCTTTCCTTAAACACCCTCAGGGATGGTGACTCCACCATCTCCCTGGGCAACCCATTCCAATGCCCGACCACCCTTTCCGAGAAGAAATTTCTCCTCNGCTCCTCATAAGACTTGTGCTCCAACCCCTTCACCAGCTTCGTTGCCCTTCTCTGGACACGTTCCAGGGCCTCAATGTCTTTCTTGTGGTGAGGGGCCCAAAACTGGACACAGTACTCGAGGTGCAACCTCAGCAGGGCTGAGTACAGGGGAACGATCACCTCCCTGCCTCTGCTGGCTACACTATTCCTGATACAAACCAGGATGCTGTTTGTGGCCTTCTTGGCCACCTGGGCACACTGCCGGCTCATGTTCAGGCGAGCATCAATCAACACCCCCAGGTCCTTTTCCTCCACACAGCTTTCCAGCCACCCCGCCCCCAGCCTGTAGCGCTGCCTGGGGTTGTTGTGGCCAAAGTGCAGGACCCGGCACTTTGCCACTTTGAACCTCATCCCATTGGCCTCTGCCCAGCGATCCAACCTGTCCAGGTCTCTCTGCAGAGCCATCCTACCCTCCGGCAGATCAACACTTTGCCCCAGCTTAGACATCAGTGTTGACTCTTCCATTAATGTCAAGACAAATCACAGCAATTACAACTAAAAAGAGAAAGAATAGTTATTTAGCGTAAACTGAGAAAACAGCAAAGTGTTTTTTAAATGCACTGATGAAAGAGGAAACTGTAGTAGCGAGCTGAAATGCTGTGCAACAATGACAATAAATCATTAACAAGAAGAGATCATAAGTGAACCAAGTTCTGATGTTATTTTCAAATGGCAGCAGTGAAGTGGAAAAATTGTTGTACTATGGAGAAGAATGTTCACTAGTACTGTAATAAATCATTTACTGAATACTATCACAGTTTAAATTAAAATAATTTATAATTATGTTTAAAGGAACTTTGAACATTTTTTTTTGTTTATTTCAAAGAGAAACTTCTTTGATGAAACTGCTAGGAAATGTTATTCTGCTGCCTGCTTGCTTATAAGAAAATACTAAAGATCTCATTTAAAAAGATCGTTTATAGTAGGCTTCCACTGTTATTTTCGATATTTCTGCTTCAGTTTCTTATATTGAGCAGAGTTATAAATGAACTGAAGGCTGCTCAGTTACAGCCTTACAGTTACAGTTCTGTTTCTTGTTACAGAAATAAGTAATTCTGAGAATTATTTTCTTAAAGATTGCTCACAAGAAGAAAAGTTTAGATAGAAATACATATAAATTAAAAGTAAGTTAAAATGACATTGGAAATATTATTGCGTTGGTCAATTCCTGTGTGCTATTCACAATACATAACCAATACAATAAAGTGAGCAAATGTATTCTGTAACAAAAGCAGAATCAAATAACACAACTTACTCATTTGACCTTCACCTAGCAATTATGGATTCCATAACGAGTAAGACAAAAGAGAAAAAATGTAGTACCAGCAGTGAAAAACTAATATTTTCTGGAACAAAATTTGGAAATTATTTCATATATGTTTACAGTTTTTCACAGTGTGACAAAAGTGATACTGTTGAGAGGCTTTAAGGACTTTCCAACCCTGCCAAAAACAAAATTGGTAGATAAATTGGTATTCTTACTAGCATTAATTTCAAGATGTGAACAGGAAAGTTTTTAAACTTTCTGAA
>VWZZ01001631.1:1095-190769 GCA_013399095.1 Psophia crepitans | reverse complement strand
TGAGGCGGGCGGGAGCCGAGGGCGCCCCTCGCTTCCAAAGCCGGCCAGGCCGGGGAGGTAACCCGCATTACAGCCTCAGAGCGAAACGCGACTTCGGGCAGCTTCAGCCTCCCTGTGCCCCGGGTTTCCCTCAGCCACGGTGTGTGGATCCCTGTCCCGCCACCTCTGTGTGGGAAGGGGACGGCCGGCGGTCCCCTGCGCCTTCCCCGGCTTCCTGGTCACCTCCGTAGCCTCGGAGGGGTTTTGGAGAAGAAGGGAGGAGGCAGATGCCTCTCCCCGGGAAAAACCAAGGGCACATTTCCCACAACCCAGCTCCTCTGGGAACACGATCAGCACCATGACCCCTGAGAAGCTGCCGTGAGGGCAAACCCCCTGCCTGCAGCGGGACTGTGACGACCGGAGGGGTCCCGGCACACTGCCGGTTCTTCCCTCTACTTATCTAAAGGAAAGGATGCTTTTTCACCTGACTGAGCAGATCTCCAGTGGGAGACAAAATGTGCTTGGTGCAATGGAAGATGGGCAGGTGGCTTCAGCATTGGGGAACATTAATACACAAGGACAGGTCTTCGGCTGCTGTAAATGCATGGGTTTGCACTGCCTTCACATGCTAATTTACACCAGCTGTTGGCTTGGCCTGGCCTGCTGATGGTCTCAGAGGTGGATGTGCTTCATCCTACTTCCCCCTTCCTAACTGGCCCAATAACGAGTTTATTTAGCGTGATCAGTAACGCCACTAAGGGTCTCAGAGCAAAAATGTATTTACCTGCCTGTTTGGTGTTGGTGTTTTCTGGGTTTTGCTATATTCTCCTGAATAATCACTGCCAGTTACTTCATGTCTGTCACCTTTTTGTTTTTAGCCTGAGGAAAACAGTCCCTGTGCACTGGGAGTGTTGCTATGCAGGACGTTTCCTGGTATTTCCCTGAATGATGCTGATGTACGTACAAGAGGATGAAACACTTTACATTAAAGGTATAGACGCACCACACTGGTATAACCACCCACGGAAATGCTAATATTGACGTTAGAGAGCAGGCAAATTTTGCACCTCAGAGCGTACGTGTGCTGATTTGAGTAATATTTTCCTTGGGCCTTCTGGGCCCAGCTTCCTGAACCTCACTAGAAAACCCCTTTAACACCAAATTGTAGGGATTATAACCTGGCAAAGGACTTGCCGACATGCTCCACAGAAACATCTTGTGGCTGCTTCTGTGGGTGACTCACTGATGTTCGCGAAGTGAAAAGATGAATTTTTAAGTGCCCAGCCCATTTTTTTTTTTACCCATGTAATAAAATATGACACTAGAGGGCGGCCTGTTAATGTAATTCAATAATGAAGTTGCAGCAGCCACACGTGGAGATGCAGCACCGATTCCTGCTGCTTTGCACCAGGACCGTGGCTGGAAGCAGGCCTGGGGTAAAGCACCTTCCCCCCCCTTCTGAGGCAACCACCGCTGCCCCAAGATGTGGGGAGTACCCAGGGTGTAATACCAGAACCCAAAATAATAAATATTCCTAGGAAAGGTGGTTTGCCAGCAGACCGACCGCAATTTGCCTTGTCTCACGAGCAGTCTCGCATTTAGCGCTTGATCCTGCTCAGAGAAGGTGGCAGAGCTGTCCCTGCTGTCCCCTGCTGCCAAACCCTCATCCTGCCCCAAAGCATTGCACCTACATTTACAGCTAAATGCCGGTGCTACAGTTGCAGTCCGGTTTTAGGAGTCTGCGCTGCAGTTGAGGGTAAATAGTCCCCGCTGATGGCTTGCTCTCAGGCTCTGCACACCCTTCCTGTGACTGAGGAGGTCTCTTACAGTTCCAGAGACTGGTTTCCTTGTGTCAAATGAGGTTAATAGCTGCATGCAATTTAATTAATTAAAGATTGTGAATATTTTTAGAACACCAGACGCAGTATGCGTCAGAAATGCCAGGTATTATCTAAGTACGCAGTGCTGTCGTTATTGATATTTACATTTTGTACTGCCTGGAAGCTTGGATTTTCTTGTGGTAGGCTGCTGACAGCAATACCTTTTCTCCCCAGATTTAAACTCTGCATGTCAAACATGAGCCAACAGGCACCAGTGACGTCAGACAGGCTGAGGTAAGACCAAGGATGCAGGTCACAGTACTGTGCGTGCTGGCAGAGACCGGTGACAGCGCAGGTTGATGCACATGGACCAAACCACAGGTGGGTTTTAAGGCATCCTTGCAGCTTGCTCTGCAATAACTTCAAGAGGCTTTGAGTGGTGTGAGACTACCAAAGGTAATTCAGTCTGTTCACCGTGAAACGAGAGAACGTTTCAAGCTGAACTTCGGTGAGACTTTCTTATTGTCTGGAGCAGCAATTGGCCTGAAGTTACAGATGGAAAGAACTTAAATTAGTGGCCGCTTTTCTGAAAACTGATGTTCCTTAGCATTTAGCGATAACATGTCCTCAGTTTTTGCTAAATTGCAAACGAGCAATTAATTTTTCGGCACTTGTGCAGAATACTTTAAAAATGGAAACATGAAAGTCTTCTATTAAAATGAAGTTGATAGTATGCACCTGCCACTAATGTACTGTACACTGTGTCTTCCACTCATTATAGTGATGATTTGGGTTGAGATCAAGAGTCATATAGTGAAAATCACTTCAACACGTGCCTGTTCATATGCATAAACTCCTGTGTACCAGATGGCAAAATATAATGACATCTTAAACAGCTAATTGCATAAACCTTGTAATGCAGATAATTGCTGAACCAAAGTATGAGTTAATAATTTCCCACTGTATTGCCTGGCTTGACACTAATTCTAAAGGAAAGTTGTGACAATTCTAACACACTAAAGTTCACCAAGCGGTAATTAAAACTAGCACTTAAAATCATTCGACTTTCAAACCCTTAATTACAATTCAGTGGAATCACTTTGTAGAAATCTAACATTTATAGATAGCTACATGATAGCTGATATTTCATCATCGTCCCTTTCATGATGTTCTTCTAAGGCATGCTTCAGGAAGCGTGCAGCTCTCTCTGGAAGTCTAAGGTTGGAATGATTTCTGTACCAGCAGTCACTGGGAAACACTTGGAAAGCAGTGGCCAGGACTAGGAGGGAACATGCATACTGCTGGAGTTTTTTCACAGCTTACGCTTAAAGCGGCATGGCAAGTAGTTGCTTTTAATCACCTGATGATATATAAATGTAAATACGCAGCAAGCCAGTACAGTGAAACGTATCGGTTTTCAAAGAGTGGGATTAAGAATTGAATTGTTTTGGTTGGGTTGATACCACACACGCTGCTGAACTCAAAGACAGGCCTCTAACACATCATCAGCTGTTACCGAAAAGCTGCTGTGGGACTGAAATGATGAAGAATAGAAATATAATTAATGATGGTAAATACAGTTTTAGGAGAAATAAGCCTTATCAGACAAACCCAATTTCTTTCTTTGATGAGGCGCATCAAATAATATGATGAAGGTAAAGACTGAATGATAAAGGTCAATGAAGAGATGTGATATTCATTTTTTATGGAGATTAGAATTAACACTGTGTGATATTCTGATCAAAAAACATTAGAAATAGCAACAGAGCGTGCACTAATTAGATTAGGAATTGGCTAACAGCCTGTTAAAAAGTAGCTATGAATCAGGAAGCGTTATCAAACGGCAGAGTTTTACCAGGATCAGCATCAGGTCGGATGCTAGTCAATGTTTTCTTCAATGATTTGGATGTAAACACTGTAAATTCACAGCTGATAAATTTGAGGATGACAGGAACATTGGTGGAGTGACAGACAATGATGAGAATGACACTCCAAGTGATCTCAGTTGCTTGATGAGCTGAGCCCATTCAAACACAATTTGTTTTAATACAGACAATATAAGATTATGCAGTTTCTGGTGCTTGCAGTTTTGAAAGGTTGTTGGAGAACTAGAGAGGGTGCAGAAAAGAGCCACAGAGAGGATTTTGGGGCTGAAGAAAGTGCTTAATGGTGAAAGACTTAAAGCACTCGATCTGCCTAGCTTACTGGAAAGAAGACTGAGACGTGACATGAGTATAATGTACAAGTATTCAAGTATCTATGAGATCTGTCTGGAATTATCTGCTGGATACCGATGACATTTTTAATCTTTCAAAGAAGAATGGATATCTGCAAGCTGAAGTCAAACAAACTCAAGTCAGAATTTAGGAGGCTTTTTTTAATAGCAAGAATGGCTGAAGGCTAACTTTCAAGGCATGAAGTGGATACTGTCTTGTTTTCATATTTTCAAAGCAAGACCAGAAGACCTGCTGTAACCAAACCCAAGTTAATGCATTTAACCAAAGGCAAGTTAATGCATTTAATGCGTAGCTGATTCCTCAGAACTCTGTGCCTCTGTTTTGCTTAAGAAGCAGCAGTGATGCTGGCTCCAGGCATCTTCTGCTTGGAAGTCTGTTTTATTCACAGTATGAATAAACCAGTCCTGGATTGGAGTGGGTCACAATATTAGGCTGAAACTTCACCCCAGACCTCATTTTCTGAAGCAGTCCTGCCTCAGCAATTGATTCCCATAGGAAATGCTGACAGTCACTTGTCCTGCTGCTCACACAGCTTCCTGCCTCTGTGGCCGTACACACCCACTGCAGCAGTTCCCAGATGGGTACACGTGCTCTTTGCATCCTACAAACCTGTTCCTCTCCCATCTCTCTGAAAAATTCAACAACTGTCAAAGCCATGAACAAATGGAAACTGTTTCAAGACTCTACAGTACCACCATGCGGTGCCTCAAATTACAGCTCGGTGTAATGCAGAAGGAAGAGGAAGTGAGGGGCCTCATCCCATTTCCTTCAGTGCTAGCATGTTCTCGGGGGTCTCCAATCCCAGACAAAGCACAGTTCAGCCCACCCTAATGACCTGCCTGCCTCTGATGAAAGCTGGCAGCTAAACTCTATAAAATCAAAGAGCATAGACTGATTCTGAGCAGGAGGTCAGAGTAATGACTCCACGCAATCCCTTCTGCCCTTAAACATGTTTATTAGCCCATGAAACATAACTACCAGGTGTCTGTGTTGTTGCTAATTTTACAGATGGATGTAACCAGATCCTATATGAAATATTTTCACACTCAGGTCTCCCCTAACCCTCCCTGTGGTCTTTCCAGCCGCTCCCGCTGTGGATTGGCAGCCCTCTTCCGCCGAGGGAGCAGCACTGGCATGCACAGCTGGTGAGGGTCAGGCTTCTTTTCCCCAGAGAAGGAAGTTCCTGGGAAGGTGCCATTCTAGCTGGTTATAACGTTTTCGGTCTATGCTAAGCATCATCTGTAAAATCTGAGCTCAGGTGGTTGAGTCAAGCTCTGCAAAGTAACTCCATCCAGTAGAGCTGACAATGCTCCGTGTGATGCATGAAGAGATGGCACTTTTGTTGTGTTTCCACCTCCAAATTATTTACTTGAGGCATTCCCTCAACTGTCTGTGGCTAGCTGGGGTTTACAGCGTAAGGTCTGGCCTTCCCTCACACACTTCCACCAACTGCAAGGTAATTGTGCGTCCTGGCGGTTTCCCCGCGAGCGCTGTTCTCTAGGGCAGTTTCGGTACAAACCTCCATGAAATGCATGCATTTTATTCATCGGCCATATATACAGGTGAAGGATGTCATTGATGGTATTTCAGGCTATGTATCTGCACTGTAACTACTACAACTTGTCTGTACAAGAGACCCTGATAACTCAATAACAAGCCAAAGCAAATGAAGATACTGAGCAGCATTATTAATTGATAAATGCCAAGAGTTTGGAGGACGCTGAAATTGTCAGTGGTGGCAAAGCCTGGCCACCTATTTGCAGACACTTGGGCAGAGATCGAGCCAGTGGCTGATGACCTGCCTTTTGGGCTTGCAATGAGGCTGGTAATCAACACTAAGCAGGAAATCATCCCACTGATCAACTCAGCAGCTTAAAATCATGCATGAGATGAAATGATTTGCTGGGGGTGATGTAGTCTGAAGAACTTTATCTTTAAAATAATTGATAGATCCAGGGTGTGGTGGTGTGATGTGAAGATGATTTATTTCTCAATCTGTGAGCATAAATGGGTTGTCTTTTCTTTTGATAGAAGTCTGATGTGGGTAGGTTATCTCCCAGCAGTGGAAATCTAGAAAACAAGACAAAATACATTGTCATATCTCTTTATTTACTGCTCTTTGCAACATTATTTTCTGCTTAGGATTTCTAGGTACTTACTGTATCAATGCACATGTAGAGTAAAAACAACTTCTGACAATGGATTTTATCAAAACAGACTTAAAAAACAGTACTGAAAACTTCCCATGCATTTTGAGTTTTAATAATAAATACTGCTTAAATCAAACCTATCTCCATCGTTCCCTTTCTAACCAGCATTCAGTAACATTCAAATAGTGATAATGTAATACATAGTCATTAAACATGAACACAACTCAGAGTTCTCTTACCTGGCTGCGGTTGTCTGGTACTCTTCAGAGGAGGAGCCATCTTCTCTCTTCTTCAGGAAAGGGTTAGCCCCCACATTTTAGCTTCTCCTGAAACTGCATGCCTGTCTTTGCTTTGCATCGTATCTGTCCTGATACCCAAAAACATCAGAGACAGGTTGAAAGATCTGTTGGTCGGTAGAGAAGACACTCTGGGAAGAGTGGGCCAGCAGATTCTGGTCTCTGTGGAGCAGTTTCTCTCTGCCACTAGCCTGACAAAGTAGCCTTGTAAAAAGTGTCATCTGGGAAGTGGAAGCAGCTCCCAGTGCTGGTGAAAATCACTGGAGATTTATCACTTTCTAGATGAACACCTGGCAACAGATTTTCTTTATCTTGCCTAATTTGCCTTTGATTTCTAAGACCCTAAGGCACTTAGAAATCAGAAAATAGTTCCTTCTATACAAAAAAGAAATGTACTTCTCTTCTTAGCATTGGTTCTCAAATTGTTCTTTCACACACCGCTATCGCCATGTGTAATTACTTGCAGGTGTCAGCTGGAACATGGTGTCTTTTGTCTTCTCAAGTGCTTTGGCCAGCAGGGACTCAACAAGCTTTGGTTTACCATGATTAATAGGTTGGCTGTTGGTCTAAATGACCGTTGGAAAAGGACGTCTTGTAAGATAAGAGCTTTCATTGTCAGTCATATGCAATGCTTCACCTTGGGATGTTCCAAAGCTGTTTGGACGTGGGTCTGAATCCAGCGCGACATATGTAGACACACAGGACTCTGCAATGACTTGCAATTCAGGTGGTTGAATTCCACTATAGGCACCAGAACAAGGTAAAGGAAACCAGTGATCTTGATCACAATTACACCGGATTTATACATGTTTTTTTACTTACCAGCCACTGCATATTCCCACCAGTTTCATTTCTTAATATGGACTCTTATCACTGTCTTAAAACCTTCCAGTAGTGACTGCTGTCTGCTCTGTTAATCGATGATTTCATTGCTCATTACACCTATTTATATGTAACTGTCAGGAAAGGTTTTGTTGTTTCAGCTTTGGAAGCGTGAGTCCAAATCACAATGGCATTTTGAACTAGGCAGTGGCCTCAGGGAAAAACCTGAAGATTGCCTGCAGAAAGAGAACAAGTTACAGAGATTTGTCCAGCAGACTGGCTGCTGGAGGCTTTTCAGGTAGAAGGAAGCCTTTCTCAGGGAGTTTCTGCAAGGCTTTGACATTTATAGGGTGGCTGTCGGTGTTGCATAACCTCAGGAGCATCGTTATCATTGACCTAGTGCAGAGCTACCACTATTTTATGTACCATGTTCTTCAGCAGAGTAATACTTATCAGTGCTTTTCTTAACTCATATCTTGTCAGCAAGATCTTTTTGCTGTCTCTTGTTTCTGTTTAGAATATAGAGTAAGGCAAAGAGATTCTAAAAATTAGAGAACTCAGTTATGAGCCATTTTTGTAAATTTTAGCCAAAGTTAATTTCTAAAACCTATTTCTTGTTTACTATTTAGCTCAAATAATAGATTCTAACACTGGTTTTATTTTGTTATTTCATTTTTAACCTCCATCATTTATCTGTTTCTTTAAATTATTTGGTTTATTCACAACATTCTTCAAGGCTTCTCCCCTAGATTATTTTATCTTGGCAATTGAAGTGATCTCTGTATAGTCAAACACTACTTTATGCAGCTCCCATTGGGGCTATTCACATATCCATATGTGCATGCAGTTCCCACTAATGCTTGTCAATGGGACTTAACATATGAGCATGGACATGAGAATAGACCCCTTGCTGGGCACTTGACTAGATGGGGGTTTTTTTGATGTTGATCCAGATCACTCACAGCAAACGTTGCTGTTATTAGAAATCACTGCGCTTAACGACCACCAAATGCAACCTCCCTGTCCTTATTCTTTTGTATGGGAGCTGCTTGGTGGGGTTTGCAGGCTCAGGGTAAATACTTAATGGACACAAACTGAAAAGCATGGTTATTGCATAAAGTTGCTTTATTCTGTGTGTTCCCTTCTGTTTGCCATGCAACAGTAGACAGTTAGGCCTCTCCACTGAAAAAAGGGCGGGGTTTTTTAAGGCATGAATTGGGATTCAGATGTTCGGGTTCTGTCTGTGGCTCCACCTAGCCAGGATTACTGCAGCTTTAACATTCAGTACTTACGAGAACAAATGAAAAGCTAAGGTAACTTTCAGCATTTACATTTTATTTATGTGTACCTCTTTTTAGCATCTTCAGCAGTTTTTACAACTGCAGACTCTCCACTATGCTGGTATTCGTGTGCCTATAAGTTAAGTGATGACAGAACACTTTCCATCATGAAGCTGAAGTCTTCAATATGTTTTGTAAAACTGATGCATCTTGTACCATCTGTAATCCCACTCCACTGCAATTCAGGGACATGCAAATGTTGAATCATTATTATTTGCTAGCCATATGAAAATAATTACTGATTTCAGTGTAATTTGTAATGAACACGTGTCCACATCTGAAAGGGGAAATGACCAAGTCAAGATGTGTTCTCTCAGTCTCTTTTCTGCTGGGAGGTTTTCTACCTTTAAGCCACACTTCCAGATTTTGGAGAGCTGTTTTTTTAAAAATGTACGATCCTTGGAGATGTTTACTGAGCTATAATTCTGGGTGCACTAGGGACCAATGAACTAAAGTAAAGTCAAACATGGGCAGGAAGCACTGTGTTTCAATACCCAGCCTTTCAGGAAAGAATTTACTTAGTTTAAATCTTCACTTTCTACCTCACTCCATGCTTTCAGGCTCTCTCTAATGGTACTAGAAGCATGAACAAGCCGATACAGAGTACCACGATACGCCAGTGTCTGTTTTCCAGAAGATCTGGCCCTGATCCCACCAGCTACATTGCAGGCAGAACCTCATACCAGGGCAGAAGCCTTGAATTCAGCCCTGAGGGCACTGGGCCTCACTTCTGAAGGCTAAGCTAGAGGTACATCTCAGGACAGAGCCAAATGACACATTCAGCAATTTCAGCAAGCAGTAACTCACAGCGTTATCCATCGCCCAAGGTTGACTGGTGCTTCCCATTTTAAAGGTTTATTTTTAGTGCTCATGACTTAGCCATTAGAGGACATTTTCCAAAATTCATGTTTTGTCAGGCCGATTTCTTTCTGGAAAACATTCATCTGAACTAATTCATCCGTCTCTAAGAAACATGCTAGGAAAAAAATTATGTTTTAGTGTTCTGGTAGTTTGTCCTCGAAAAGCTGTGATGACATTGTGGTTTGAAAGCAACAGCTAGGGAACTGGCCTACGTCATCTCTTTCTTAAGAAATGGTTCACAGTAGCCTCAAAAATCCATCAAATCTGAAAACCCTTTACAAGCTCAGAGTTTTCACATGCTCAGCAAAAGTTTTCTAGCATTAAGCTGCTAAACTCAGTGCAGGTTTTACAGGGAAGAGTCACCATTTGGGCAGAGCACACAAAGCCTCTCTCATCATGCAGGCAGTTCATGAATACCACTCTACAACCTTCTGTCAAATTTTTGCTAACTTTTGGGTGCTCAATCTTGCATTCCCAGCAGTGTCCTGTGAACACACCCCCCACCCCCCATGTGCAATTAAATGTCATTTACAAAGCAGGTAATGAGTTAAACTAACCATGCCCCTGTTGCCTAGTAGGAAGTATGTCTCCTAACTGTTACTAATGGATGGCAGCTATTAGTTACTCCTACATTAAGGTGCATTCATATTGAAATTTTGTACTGAAATTACAATGCATTTGATTAAAATGCAGAAGAATTACACATTAGATATCATGTGGCTGGATGGAAGCATAATTTAGCTGAGTCTGCAGATGCAGTCATGCAGGTGTTTCTGTAATTCAGATTCAGTTGGTAAAACTGTTGATGTTCAGTGGCCCTCAAATCACACAACCATCTGTGGTTCAGTTCCTTGTGAAAGAAATTCCTTGTGCCTTTTATCAGATACCATCACTGGATTCCTGAGCAAAACTTTTGTGAATCAGGCAACATTTAAATATCAGGTGTTTTGAGGGGAAGGGAGATATTACAGACATCAGGTATTTCAGCTTGCATTCATTAACCACAGAGCTAGTGTAAGAAGAGGATAAAACCTGGGCTCTTTGTGGGAACATTCCCTCACTCCAAGGGTTATTCTTTCTTACACATGAAAAAAAATAATTAAGAAAGCCTGGACAGCGTCCGATTTGCAGTTTTGGAAACTGGTCTGGCCTTATGCATCTCCCTACAAAATAGGTGCCTGAAAAGCACTATATGCCAGCGTTTTTATAGGTAGATTCACATTTTCTACTTAGGCCTATTACTGATAAATGCAATCTTAACAGCTGCAATGATTGCTACTTGTTTTCACAAACAACCAAGATTATGCCAGTTACTTTCAGTGCAGAGCCAGAGAGCTGAGCCCAACACGCAGACGGGTCCACAACTGCCATCAGAAGCTTCTGCATCTTTAGAGACATGCATGTACACGCTTTCTTTACTAGATCAAAAGAGTCTTGAAGGCAGGAAGCTATGATGGGGAGTAAAAGACCATAAAAAAAATAGACGAGGAAAGCAGGGTCAGAGCTTACAGGGGCAGTGCTCCCTCTACAGCTCTGGTCCAGCAAAGCAGCAGGGCTGTGGCATGGGAGTTTGCAGTGAAATGTGGCTGCTGCTCTTCCTACGGTGTTTTCCAGCCCATAGGTCTTCCCAGGCTGGGAACATCTAGCCCTTTGCTGCATTTGGTAACAGGCTGACATAACTTTTGGAGGATCACAGACTTCACGTCATTGGAACACAGTGTGAAGCAATCTAGCTAATGTGCAGTTTTGTCTAGGAAGCCTTTGAAGCTTGAGCACAGTTCAAAAGGAACAAAGCAAGTCAGTCACAGTTTCCTCCACCTCAAGGGTCACTGTGTTTACACGTTTTGAAAGAGTTACCAAGCTAATTTGTAAAAGACTTATTTTATATATTAAGAAAAAATAAAGACCTCACAAGAATTTTAGTCAATCAGCAACATATGGAAACAAGAAAAATCTGTCCTCAGTTGACAAAATATTTATTTATCATTGAAATCCCAGACATTTGTCTTGCCCTTACATTGGATGCAAATCTTATGCATAACCTCCTAGAGAATTCAGTTAAAAGCAGTTTTGGATACCTGTAAGTAATTATGCTATCACATTCTCTAACGTATTTAATTCGGGCCAAGTAGCAACTACTGTATGTCCAAAAGATAATGAATTAAAGCAATGCTTTGGCATATCCCTTTTCTGAAATGTTAGCAGCCTCTCAAGTGACTTGAAAAATGGGCTTCAATAAATGGACAGGAAAATATATGCAATTAAATTCAATCAATAAAGCCGTCCTTGACCAAAGTCCAAACATTAAAAACAACTCCAATTGAATTATGAGAAATCCTTTTCTGATTTTAACTAGATTAGTTTAATCACATGTGCACCAAAGTTGTGTGCCATTCCTCAGCAAGTTTATGGAAACAAAAAGCAACGTTCTACTCCCTGCCTCTCCCATCAGCCCAGCTATAGCTCTTCCTTAGAGAAGAGCGCTGCTCTACAAGAGTCATTTTCTTCTTAACAAGGTCACTCATTCAGAGGAAAATGGCAGAGCAGGGTTCCAGGTGACAGCCCTAGTTACCAGCCTTCTTTCTCCTTCACTTCCACAAAACTCTTCCCCATAACTACACAGACTCTATCTTTCCTCTTATTGAGGAACAGAAAGATTTCCCAAATACTTAAAAGTCACTCAAAATACAAGAACTCTTCCAAATCTCAAAGTAACTGGAAAGTTTCAATTCCCTCTCTACCCCACCTCTCAAGCTTTTTTTCCTACTGTACTGATACATTTGAGGATAAATACACTAACAAAGTCAGAAGTCCTCCAAACTATTGTGAGAATACACATAGATACAAGCCACAGACATATGCAAACCTAGAAACAAAAATCCTTCAGAGTTTAAAAAAAACCCCAAACAATTAAAAAGTGAGAGGCCCCTAGAGGCAAGTCTTTTGCAACAACCAGATATTGCAAGAGCCATAACAAACAGAAGCATATATACACATATTTAAATCCTCACCAAGAAGTCCAGCTTGATACATACTGACCAGGGCAAACTCAGGGATTTAAAACTCTGTGCTAAAGTACCCACCCCAGCTCCCCATTACCTCAGAGAGAGCAGGAGTTCACCTCTCCCCTTCCTAGGGACATAGGAACAGCTGACAAATAACTTCACATAAGCCAAACGGCCATCAGCTGGGAATCACTGCACAAGTCTATTTGCCTGCAGGAGATCTGAACCAGCAACACCTGTGAGATAAACACTGCTCAGCTGGTTCTCCAAGCTGTCCTGTACAAAGAAAGTATTCTCTTAAATTTCGAGGGAAGATAGAATATTAGGTTATTTTAGATCTGACCTTTCAGCCGTGAAGCACTTAAGATATGAAATAGATGGATCTGGGGAAATAATTCATACATAGCAAAGTGTTTGTTGAATTTTTACTCTTTGGGGACTCGTGGGTTTTCTGCAATTCTTTTCAAAATCAAGACTGAATTATGACAAAATGATTTGCCTCAGAGAAGGGACAGTGGATCAGAAGCAAAGTTATTTCCTTCCCTATAAGAAGAAAAGTAAAGCATTGCAACCAGAAAGAGGGAGTAAAAGCGTTCATGACAATGGCTGCAAGGTCCAAGCCTTGCCCCAGTTGTCTTCCTTAGCTGCCTGCATGGGCTGGATGGAGAATAGCCACCTGTATAAGTGGTGGTGATCAGCCCTGATCTGTGACCTTTAGAGCTCTTGCAAGGAGGTAACTCTGTGACTCATCTACAAAAGAGATTCTCTCATGCTCAGGTCACCCCCCTGTTATTAAACTCAAAGCATGGCTGGCCGCAGAGCACAGATATCTTCATATGGCTGTAGCAATTGCACAGCATTGCATGATTGCTTGTTTGCTGGGTCTGCAGGAGACCTTCCTATGAATGTGTCCCCACAAAAGGTGTATCTGGATCTTTAGTGGAATACAAAGCCAAGTATGATGAAACTTAACCATAGAATAATATGATATATTACAGTAAGAATAACATCACAAAAAAGTGCTCGGTGCTGCAGTTACGAGGTTGGGAGAACTTGTGCCAATTAAGTCTCCTATCGACTTAATTTTGACCACATTAGCTGGTACTTCAGGAATGTGTCAGGAGATCAAGCGGAATTGGAAGACACCTGAAAAAGGTGAATACCTTCCTGCTGACAGCAGAACCTCTGCCTTGGACAATCTTTGGCTGTTTGCACACACACTGTGAAGCCCAAGAAGCTTGAATTCCCTTAGCAACCGAAGTTGGCACCTGGGATATTTGTTTTCAGCGTCTGACACCAAGAGTTTGAACTTACATCTGTTTTACTGAATTATGGTAAAACAGTATTAGTAACTGCAAAAAGCAGCTCTAATTTGGACAATACCATCCAGATAATTTGCAGCTTGTACTGCCTGTAATTTCATTTCACATCCCACCCAGAAAACATGGGAAACCGCATAGCAGAACATGACGAGTCTTACGCAGGCTGGGTCTTGACAGCTTGACCTATTCCCAGCTATAAAACTTGCTTATGTAGAAGTTTTCCTAACGTCTTTTATAGCTAATTTGTGAAGGATTGTCCACCTGGTGCCTTATCACAAACTGTGGAATGAGTCCAGGAGATGGCAACAACATGAACTGCTGTGGGGGATAACAAGGACTCTGTTATGACTGGGAACGTTTGCAGTACTATAAATAACTCTATCAATATTGTGATAATGGCACTTTAAAGAGGTCTATTTTACAAGTGTTGAATGTAAGAGAGACCACAGCTGTGCTCATTAATTCTGAAGTATGCTTCTCTCCACGTACAATTTGCAGGTGTAACAATAGGAGTGTTGACTTAGTGCAGGTCTAGCTAGAGTTTGGATTAAAAAAAAGGTCACAGTAGCATGATTAGTTCTTAACGAGTCTTTATTGTGTTTGGCAGAGGGAAAGCAAATGATGATAGTTTAATTGAAAACAATAAAAGTAAAATGGAACTTTGTTACAGAATTTAGATATACGTAAATAGCTTCTCCCCCCCAAAGAGCAAGTACCGTAATTGACAGCAGTAGATCTTTTGATAATTAATTGCAGTAAATTATCACTTGGCACAAAGAAGGCATAATTCTAATTAATTTGCAACCTTTCCAGCATAACACTGAATTGAAAATGGCACTGCTGTAATTTTTTTCAAGCTAATATAGAACTGGAGTACAAACAACACTGTGATGCTTTCTTGTGTTTTCCTTGTTTGGAGTTGAACTGGGGTGATTCGGTCCTTTCCACACAATTGCTGTACCACACAGAGATGACCCAAATGGGCAGGAGTTTCCTGCACAGTCAGAATTAATCTGCCACAGCATGGGATAATATAATTACGTACAGAGATCCAGGCAGAGAACTGGTTCAGCTGAGGCCTCTCTGGGAGATCACAGGCCTTGATTTGAGGGCAGTCAGGGCTGTGAAGTGTCCCTTTCATTCTCCCTTAAATCTAGATTTGATTCAAAAAGAAGGTATGTGGTAATGCGCACAGGCCAGACTATTTAGGCAGAACTAAGAGCTACAAATCTGTCAAATTCATCAGCCTCCATCTTGTTAACAACTTAGAAATTAATTTTCTTTACCTCTGGGAACGTACATTTCCCTTGGCAACTGCAGGGCAGAGCTACATGGCAAAGTCTTCTTGAGGAGATGTGATGGAGGGAGATCTATTGAGGCAGCCAGCTAACAGCACAGATGACTTTTAGCTCTGAGGACTGCCTGGATGCAATGGCCAACAAATCCATTTTAAGCAGGATACTTCATGAGTGCTTATGGATTAGGTGCTCTTCCTCCCTTATCATAACTAAACTTCATGGAGAGACTCCCCAGCTAATGCTTTGTTAATGGAGTTAAGATCTGGTCCCCAATGTGTGACTTTGCACACAGCCCACAAGTCTTCTATGCCCCAAAACTTCTCTGTGTCCCTGGGAGATAATATTTACCTCCTGCACATCAGTGTTGTGAGAATAAATTAACTTTGGGAGAGTATGTTGAGCTCCTTGGAAAAGAGTTACTAAATAAGTGCAAGTATTATCATACATTAAATCAGATCAGCTATTAAAAACAAGAACAAGTCCTCAGATCTGTAACCCTCGCTACATCAGTTTCTCCCTCCTTTGCTGATTACTGTTAGCCTTGATAATAATGAACTCAAAGACGATATTAGCAGCCTAACCTATACTATGATTTAATCTTGATTGCCACAGATCAAGGTTTGATTTAATTGCTCTAGAATTAATTAGGAAGAGAAACAAGTTATAAAAAAGAATTTTCACTCTAAATAAAGAAACTGTTTACATTCAATTGGAGTTCATGTTAGAACAAATCATTAAGCTATAAAAGATTACATCTGGGATAGAATTAAAGTCAAGCCGATTCATTAACCCAAATGGTAGCCCAGAGATTACCAACATGGTATTTCTGCTTTGGTGATCAAAGGATCAAGGGATACATGACCAGATGACCCTAATTGAAGCAATCTCCACTGAATTTTGTAAATGAACTTGGGAATACTAAGAAGATAGTCTTTAACTTCTGTCAGTGTGGAGAATAAATTTGTCCTGGTAGCCTTTATATGTAACAGAAGGAAAAGGGAAGAAAAGGTAATGGCAATCCTTTACGCAGTCCATAAGGCAAGAATACTTTTCCTGAGTTATGGAGAAACCTTATCCAAATTGTTTATAGTTGTCTGTTATAACTTTTGAAGTACAGGGAATTTACGGTCAAAAACTTCATCACTATTGCCCTGTCAATGACCTCATCACACCTGACCTATAGGGAGTATCTTCTGCTGGGTTAACCCATAAATCAGCATGCATGCAAGGCCTTTCTCTCAAAAGCTGAATGAGGTATGATGGTTTTATTGTGTGAACTACTGTTCACCGGGGACTGAGTAGAAACTGCTGATTGTATTTCACTCGAGACTGCAGGATGAACTTGAGCCTTGGTCCCATGGTGAAAGGCCAGGTCTGTACCTTGCTGAGCCTCTGAGCCTACAGACTCTTGACTGTGTTAGGGAGAGCTGCAGATGCTTTGTCAGGGTAATAGTTGGAAGTATAAACTCAGGTTGTGTATCAAGTTTTAAATAAGATAAATATACTTCAATGCTGGAAAAAGAATAGGGGTATGACTTCTTTTGGAAGCCTGGTATAGACATTAGTGCAATTCTACGTATTCCTCTGTGGAAAATCAAGAGTCATTGAGCATAAGAACTTCCTGAAGACAGAGACTATAATTCTTCTTGTGAAAGGGGAGGAATTGGATGTGATAACTAGTGATGGACAAACTTCAAAAGGTTCAGAGCTTGTGCTTGGTTTGGATAACCGTCCAGGAGCTTTGATGCATATCCAAAGCTTATCTGGACCTCCTGGGCCTGTAAATATTGGGATGGAAATCTTGCAAGAACAGGCGCTCTCAAGAGCTTTTTCTCTTTTTTTTGGTATTCTGAGCAAGTATTTTCTTGTCATACTGGAGATACAACAAAAATAGTAATGACAAGAAATAAGACCTGTTCTTAAAGAGTACTTCATCAAGTCTAAATCAAGACTAAATAAAACACCTTCTCTTAAAATGCTTTCCACATCTCCAGACCTTCTGGGGGTTAAGAGAAGCAAACTTTTAAAGTAAATGGGGAGAAATATGTCCCAGTTCCTTCTGAAGCTTGACTGTACTACAGTCACTTTGAGTTGGATGCTTTTTTCATTTTATCTATTTTGGTACAATTGCTTCTATGTAAAACATACATGAAAATGATGTGCAGGTTTTGGATATACAAGAGTAGATGGAGGTAGCAAGAATACTGGCATCTTCTGAAATGTGGTTTGTGTATATGGTAACTAAATAAAGTAACCCCCAACGTCCAAAGGCCAGACTTCCCCTGAAACCTCACATGTGTTTGAGAAAGTTTTTGTATGTGTGCGTACCCATGTAAATTTTCCTAGTTCTTCATAGGCACAAAGTAGATTATAGCTGCTAAAACTGTTTTGCTTGGTTTTGTAGTGGAGGTTATTTGGTTTATTTACCATAAAATGTAGTTATACAGAATAAAATTTCCGTGGATGATAAGGAGCGGGCTCCTGGAGCTGGTAGAGGAGTATAGCCTCTCTCCCAGGCTGGAGTGACAGAAAGTGGGCATGCTTCTGAGAGTTGTTTTCATGACTGGCTGGAGATGAATTAGTAGATTCAGTTAGGTTTGTATTTGGAAATGTGACCAAACTNTTTTTACTATTGGCAAAGTACATGCCATGTCTGAAACACCGCCATCTTAGGCAGTAGCGAGTTTCCTGTGACTGAGTAACTTCAGAGGACACATAGAGCTGTTGTCTCACCATGCTGTGCTTGGGCATGGGGCAACATCTCCCCCTCCTCACCACTTGGTGCCAATACTGGGCACTGAACTGTTCTTTAAAACCATGCAGTGTTTTTCTGACCTGCAGGGAAAGGTCAGTAAAACAGATCTATTGATTAAAACTCCAGCACTGCTTCAAGCACAGGTGTTACTTCCAGGTCTTGTGGGCTGTAGGGGAAGAGGTGCCCTCTGCCCTGCCTCTCAGAGGAAGGGTAAAACCAGTTACACTTTGAACTTTTTAGTACAGGTGGGAGAGGCTAAAAGAGAAGCTACCCCACCACGGTGGCTGGGGGAGAGGATTTGGTTCCTCCAGGTAAGACTTGCAGGGTCACATGCCCTAGATGAAGTGCTGCCACTCCTTTTTCCTAAAGACCAATGAAATAATGATGAGTAGAGGTGAATGCTGGAGGGCTTAAAAATTCTAGTTAACCTGTGTGCCAGATCATTTAGGTCCTGGAACCTAAAGGTTCAAGAGCAACCACTGGCCCAACCCTTGTAGATGAATCAGAGTAGCACATGGCAACTAGCATGGTAGCAAGATCTGGGGAAGGACTTCCTTTGAAGACCAGACTGGTCAGTGCCAAACTGACTTTTTTTCAGTGTAATAAAGAAAACCTACTGTGATATTCTATGGGTTGAGCTTTAAAGAGCTCTGATGAGGACCCCAGCAGGTGGGGGGCATTGCTGAGCTGGAACTGGGAGCTGATCTACAACAAAATGAGGATTTGTAGTTCCTCAGTGCTGGGAAAGAGGCCAAAGCCTTTTGGAACCCATGGTTGACATCTCCTCACCGAAAGTTATCCCTAAATGGACACAGTATTGCTTAACTGTGGGTTAGTTATTTTAAATGTTTCTTAAGAAGGCGTAGTCTGCTATTTCCATCTACCTCACATGTTGAAGTCGTTGTTGCTGCATGTCTGAGCCAGTGGACCTGGCCGTGTTCCTCTCCCATGGCAGCTGATGGCCTAATCCAGCTCCAAGTCAATGCGAGTGTCTCTGTTGACTTCAGTGGAGGCTGGCTGGGGTTTTGAGGAGCTGGCTACACACACGGAGAGTGGCACGCTGGGCTCTCCCAATGAGCACTGCAACTCTCGCATGCTGAAGAAGATGCTGTAAGCCCAGTAAGCACAGTTTGGCCCCTTCGTAGTAGCAACACCTAAAGTGACTTGCAAACGAACAGCATTAAACATCCCTGCTGTGTTAGCATGGGATGTCAAGCAAATGAGCACGTACAAACCCAGCCAATGCACACAGCAAAAATTACCATCCGTATTCAGGAAGCAACAAATCAGGTCTCACGCCATTGTCAGAACTATTTAAATTGTTATTGGCCATGTCACCTTTTCTTTTTTTAGCTGCTCAGTAAGCTGCGTTTTGGCATCTTTGTACTCAGATGGATATAGATTTTATCTTTGGTAGTGCATATGAAATCTAATGTATTAATAACTTGGTGAATAAATTTGCATCTGAGACTCCATTATTTTTATCTTGTTTTTCTCTTCAACCATGTCACAGAAAGCATACATTTTAATCTCCAAATATTCCAGAACGGTACAGCAGAATTAAGCAAATCAATTACATATTGGCGTAACAGCACTAAGAATAGAGATCTCTACAGGGCTTTGCAAAATGAGACTTTTCTACAGATGGAAAAACTTAGACACAAAGTTAAAGTTAGTCCTGTAAAAAAACCCCAAAACTACGAGAGGAAAACAAGCAGTTTGAGTGTCTGCTCATGCACTCAGTCTTATTTCCTTGTCTGTTTTTTCCAGTGTTGGCCTTTGGATGCCCCAGAGTTGCCAGGGTATTGATTAGACACTTCAGAAAAGGAAACTGGTGGGGTGGTTAGAAGATAAACCTGGAAGGGTTTCAGGCATTCAAGGGATAAGGCTGGCTGAGGTGCTTAAATGCTGGATATAACCAAAATGCAACTGAGGCCTTCAGTGGGATGAAGATAGCAGCTCATCACTGGGGAGGCTTCAGTTTTCTGCCATCCAAGGACCCGCACATTACAGAAGACCAACCTTGTCCTCGCAAACCCCCAAGTCCAGAGGCAGATTAAAGAAGAACGAAGAACACTCACAAAGCCAAACTAATGCACAATATCTGTTAAAGGAGAGATTTTAGATTTGCATGAGTGGGCCAATTCCTTATCTCCTCTTCCTCTGAGGCAGCCCCCCTTTCCATGTGCTGCCTCAGCAGCCAAGGTCCTAAGGGAGCAGAAACAGCAAGAGGGGTGACCTGCTCACTGCCATTCTCAACTTCTATGTGAAATTATATTCCTCATTTCAGGTACTAAATGGGCAATCTGAACGCAGTTCATGTCTGCTTAGTGTTTCTGACCTATTGGAGATGCTGGAGTTCCTTTTGTGGAGGGGCAGGTAAAGCACCCATCAACTAATGAAGGGTGCCCAGTGAGGGCTGCCATAATTTTTAAAAAATAAACCTATTGGTAAATACAGAGACAGCAGAGTCAGTGGGAGGACAAAACCATTTGATCTGTACAGGGACCAGGTCTGTAGAGATGCTCTCTGTATGGAGAAGATCATGTCTTTCAGTGCAAGCCAGCTGGGCAGTATTCCTTACATCTTTCTCAAAAAAATCCAAAGTATCTTGGGAGAGGAAACTACATGCACAGCTATGCAGGTGGAGAGACAGTGTCTGCTCTGCCTGTCTGCCCTCAGAGCAGCCATCTCCACCTCTCCATGCACAGCCACCCTGTCCTCTGTGTTTCGAGGCATGGCAATTGCAGGCATGATAACTGATGAACCCATTTACTAGGGAGTCAAAAGCTGAAGGCAGGTGTAGGTTGGGAGTTAGTAGTGAAGAAAGTCCCGGGCCAGAGTTTTGCAGCTGCAGGCCATAGGATTTTATACAATATTAGTGTCGCAGTTCGGGGGAAATTTGTGGCCAGCAGAAACAGCAGGCTTTTCTGTATCCAAAGTGAGATGTGTACCAAATGTCTAGTGGCTACAAGTGATTTTAAGAAGCTGGATTACAGGTTTTCCGAAGTACCTGGGTTGTGTTTTCTCAAATATTAAGCATTTATTTTTAATCCACTTTTTGAAACACCAGTAGATCATTTATGATGATTTTGCTACCTGGCCTCCAGTGCTACTAGGGAAAGATGTATATATGTATACCTAGAAGGCAGATGGCAGGAAGGAGGAATATGCAGTAGCCAGGAACTCTACAAAGAAGCTCCTTTAAAAATTAAAACAAATATTTTTTAAAAGGTATTTTAATCAGAATTTTTTAAAATGATTGTGAGGAATTTGAAAAATCAAGTCATGCATTTTAGTACCAGGAAGAGCTTTTAGACCTCACATCTAAAAGACCTGGCCTTCATTATGGATATCTGATGAGTCAATATATTTAATCTCATCAAAAGGTCACTCAACTGAATTCTAAAACACACTTTTTTTTTATTTATTTAAGATACACATGGAGGATTACCATAACTGTTGCTCTGATCTTCTGAATAGCATCAATTATAGTGCTGTGATAATCTGAGGGGGTTGAGGTTTTGCAGCTGGCTGCCTGGTGTGAGCTACTTGGAGCCACAGGCCTGCAGCAGAGCGGAGTCTGAGCTCTGCTCTTTGTGGGGGAAGATCTCCTGGAGGGCCCACCAGTGTGGGGACTGAGCCACAAGAGATGGTGCAACTGGGTGTGAAACAGTAATGGGTGTCTACAGACAAAGTCCAAGTGTCCAAATAATAATGATGACGATAATGATGATACATCTATTCCAAACTGATTGCTTCAGTCCTTGGAAGAAGATGATATAACGACAAGGGAGCAATCCTGTGATGGCCAAGACAAATTGTGTCCTGGAAGTGCTCCTCCCTTTCTTGACTGCCAATGCTGCCTAGTAGTTTTTTCTGATTAGACATCTAGTTTTTGGGTAGTAAAAAGTAACTGAGGTGAATCCACCCTTCATGCCCAGACACGAGACATGCAGTTCTCGGTAGCTATGGTATGTTTCATGTCAAGACCTTTACAGAGATCTAGAAATGAAATTGAAGCACAGAGTAGTAACTGAAGGGATTGCAACTCGTAGGATCTGGATGCTGCCTCTCTCACACCCTTGTCCTGTGAACCTTGGAAAAATCACCCCGGGCAGGATTTTTAAAGATGTTTGGGTACAAAATCCTATTGGTTTCAAGTGATTTGCCCAGCTTGTAGTCAATGAGAGTTAGGTATCTAAATGCTGCTGGGATTCTTACCCTTAAATCTCTGTTTCCTTGTTTGCAACACAGGGATAATACCTACCTGCCAGGCAGGATTACTGTCTGCAGCACTTTGAGATCATTGGGTGGCCGACGCTGCTGGTGAAAAGTGCAAACTTGTCATGAATTTCAGATTGTCTTGCACATTGTGTACTGCAGACAGCATAGTCCCTGGGCCCTGCAGCGCTGAACACCACTGCAATCGACCTCAGATCTCTGTGACAAAATCCATAGCACAAACTGATCTGAGATGAGCAGCTCCTTTCCTCCTGGCTTCTTCTTGACTTCGGGTGCTGTGACTCAGAGGCCTTAATAAGGAAGGAGCATCAAGGTAGAACGTACTTATCCTGGTCTCTGTTGCACTACCACTGAAACATTTGCTATGTTCCTTAAAATGCAGCTTCTGAAGAGAAAAATATCCTGTTTTCCCTGGACTGCTGGAGTCAGGCTCGGAGCACTGCTACAGGAGCAGGCACGCAGATGCACGTGGGAGCGTTTTCACTCTGCTTGAGCGTCCCAGTCAGTTGCCTGTCTCTCCCAGTAGATGATGCTAAAGCGCGATTGTTTTGAGCAATTTTAAGGAAGTGGAAGATTTTATTGGGGAAAATCTGAGGTGGGTAGGAAGGCTTCTGGAGCTCAGCGCCGCAGGAGGAACATACAGCAAATATCCCAAAAAACCTGGAGACAGATTTGCTCCTGTCTTGTATTTATTAGCAGTTTGGAAAGTAACAGGATTAGATCTTATGCAGTTTTTCAGGATTTTTAAGCAGACCATGAAATGCCTATATTTACCTGTGTGATTTCTTCTGCAGTTCTTACAGTTAAAGCACAATGCCAGCATCATACTGCCTTACTATGCCATTTCTTGACTCTACTGCCATCAGAGGGTTCCTCACCTTCGTTTCCGTACCAAGTTACTAACTTCTGCTCAGTGCAGTCAGACCCATTCAGGGTAAATTATTTGGAATGAAATGTTCAGCAGGATGTTGTAGCTTTCTGGTTGCTTTTGAAACGTGCAGCGACATTTAGTGCTAGAAACAGAGCAGCATTTTGCCTGTAGATGCTGCCAAAGTTCAGATATGTTTAAGCTCCAGCCACTCTCTGGAGCCAGGAGAGGAAGTGGTTCTGGAGTGGGAAGTGTAGGCTCAGATATACATTTGCCTGGAATTTAGGAAAATTAGGAGTTTGGCCTTGTCTTTACTTCCATTAGAGCTTTTCTGAGGACTTCAAGGGCAGCCAATATAATTCACTCTGAAGTGAAGTTTTGAAGTTCATAGATTCATCTGGAAGTTATTAATAAAAACAATAAAGATATAAACTTAAACCCAGTACTTTTAGTGAGGAAAAATTGCCTACATTTTTTCAGTTGGATACTTTTTGTACTTCTATAGCTGAAAAGTCTTTTTTTTTTTTTTTCCTTTTGCAAAAAAAGACAAATTATTAGTCTCTTTATGAGACTTCTGGGGTTTGCTCTAAAGACACCCTTACGTTCTCAGCATCCAAGCCATTAGTTCTGGACGGTTGTGTGCTAGGAAATATGCACAAGGTCCCTGTCCTCACAATTTAGAGCAAAGCACTTTTTGGGAGAAGGATGTACAGAAAGACAAAATGATTTCTCTGGATCCTGTATCTGGTGTGTGGAGGGGCTCAGAGGAGGACTACTTGATTCCTCATCAAGTGCTTGGTCTGCTGGACCAGTATTGCTTCTATTTTAATACAGTCATCAATTACACACTAAGGTTGTATGATATAACACCGCCACCACCCCCCTTCCTAAATTCCTCTATGCAAACATAATACATGTTGTCAGAGATCCAGCACTGATGTTGCCTTGTCCCTGACTGATACGCTTCCTTGGGTCAGAAGTATATCCTGGGACAGTCAAGAATGCATCAAGATATGTAGACTAGTTTTTTTACTTCAGAGCCCTTGGACTATAATCAAATTGCCTGAAGGAAACTTTTAAGAGCCTTTTTGGTCTCTTCTAAGAAAAGAGATTCTGCAAATATTACTGTGTTTGCAGTTTGCTTGCCGCTGATTGTATTCAGTTTTCTTGAACTCTCTCGAGATATTGCCTATTCAGTGCACACTGCAAGCAACCACTGCAGAGACTGCTTAATAAGAGGAGATGTTTTGTATCCCCTGCTCTCTGGAGACTGTGCTCATCAAACTGGGCTTTCTTCTTCATTCACCTTGGAAAAAGGTTATCGGTGGGAGTGGGACAGATGGAACTTTTACAAAAGGTAATGAATAGGATGAACTCAGTTCTATATGGGCTTTTATGGTGATAGATGAGGTGGAGACCAAGTGAGGTGGCTGTGGAGCAGGAAAGTTTAGTGACAGCAAACTGTAGAAGAGCTGGAAAATAGCCTGATGGGCTCTTGAATCAAATTCTGAACTAAATGAGCAGTATTAGCCTCTTGGGATTTTGTCACTAGGTGGACAACACCAAGGTGTGCATGGGCAGAATGGATGGTGAGATTTTTAGAGAAACTCCAGGAGTAAGATCAATAATTATAGTCAGTGGAGATGAATGTGAATTGGAGAAATCTGACACTATTGTGCTCTTTCCACCTTGTGTCAGGCAAAATATGGAATTCAGTATGTAAGAGCAAAATGAGATTTTTCTCAGTTGTCAGTGCCCCTCAGTATCTTTTAGAAGTGGAGTCATTATTTGAAAAAGATGGCAAGAGCTTGCTTCATTTTGGATTTTTCCACTATTTGAGAGTACTTGGAAAAGAAGGATAAATATGGTTGTTAAAGACTAAAGCAACTAAAAGTAATTGCAGAATGAATCACTTCAGAGTTGCAGGCTTATAGTAAGAGTAAGGTGCTACCCTTTTAAAACTGGCCAAAGAAAATAAAACGGGAACCTCCAAGCAATAGTATTCTGACCTCACCAAATGCCTTTGTCTAATTTAGACTGCATTAGCAGTTGTGTTCTTCACAAAATCCTGGGTAGAAGAGGGGAAGGATTTATAGACAGCATTATCTCCTAAAGGGATTCATACAATGAAATTATAAAATGCATTTAAAAATACATAATTAGCACTTTTCATCCATAAATTTCCAAAGTGATATTTTTAAAAGGAGGATATTACCTAACTCCATATGAACTAAATAACTTTAAATCAAATGAGACGACTTATGTGTTTGAAAGATGTTTATATTTGAAATAAGAGCATCATTTAACATCTCTTCGCCTTTCTCTCATGCTGATTTATCTCCCAGATTTCTGGAGGTCACTCTTATTGGTAGAAGTCGGCATTTGTTGTGTTTTGCAATGCAAAAATTCTTTTCATTCCCTAACACTAGAACAATATTTCATTGAATTGCTCTGGTTTATTAGACTAGTTGCACAGATGTCCTCTCTTCCTGAGCCAGATGTACAGAGCGCTGCTTCCAGCTTAGCCCAAACTGGAACATGTTGACAGAATAACATAACTGAGACCAGACATATTGCATTTTACACTAAAGGTCATGCAAAAAGCACAGGCTGTGTATAGCATGGGCTGTTTTACAAAAACACACATTTGGTTCAGCTTTGGTATAGGGATTACTGAAAGAATGCTTGGGGAGGACAAGCTATAAAGCAGTTGGAAAGATCTGACAGTTGTTGAATGAATTACCCCCAAACTGGTACATCTCTCTAAGAACAAGTGTGAAGGGCTCTCTGCAAAAGGAGGCGAGAGGAAACTCTCCGGGAAACATTTCTGCTCGAGATTCTTCCAGAGAGACAGAAGCTACTTTGCAAGTTTAACAGGAGATTTCCCTGAGGACTTTTTCGGCACAGTGGGTTTGTTTCAGCGATGTCCTTACCTTGCTAATACCTTTCACCAACATCAGAGGAATAATTAGAAGAAAAGAAGAAATCAAATTGCCTAAGAAGGAAGTTGAATGAATGCAAGCAAGGCCAGAATGTTTCCAGTGGTTACAGTACGTATTTGGGGAAGAGCTAGAGAGAAGTATATGTGGATCCAGATGGTACAGATGAGGAAGGATTGTCCTGCAGAGCAGCTTAAATTTCATACTCACAAGGACCTGGAGCCAGATTAATTTTAGGATGAGGGTGCAAGCCCAGATCAGGGCCAAAATTCTCAATGTTTCTTTGTTAACCAGGTTGTTCTGTCTGTATGTGACAGAAATCTTGCCTAGTACATGCTGTGCTGACCTCAATGCTGGTGACAGAGGAGGGGGAAAAAATCCCTTCTGAATTTTGTAATTCACCTGTGACTCGCAGCAGGCTTCCTCCCTACGACCCCCCACCCCCGCCCCCAACTTACCCTCTCTCAGCTTTGTGATCTGAAAAACTGGTATAAACATTAACCTCCTAAGGATACTGTTCAGTTTAATTAACCAGTGTTCATAAACTCTTTGAATTGAAAGACACTACGGATTGTAAGTGCCAAGTATTACTGGTACTATGAACAAATGAACAACAGCAAATGAATATAAGCACACTGCAAAGGAGGAATGTCATTAAGGAAAGAGGTCCCATTTCAAGCTGCCAAATACAAAGGACTGAGTCATTTATTTTCAGTGTGAAAAACATTTCAATGTTGCTCTTTAAGTGATTCTGGTTATGATCATTACTCCTTAGCTAACTGCTATAAATATTTCCAAGTGGTGACACAGTCTTCTATTCCCACCTAGAAATGCGGAAAATGAGGAGTGGAAAATAGAAAAATAAAAAATAGTTGAAAAAGGCATGTCTGTTTTGCCACATGCTAAATACAGTCATCTTTGTCTTATGCATTGTTTTGCCTTTTTTTTTCCTGAAGACATCTCTCTGTGTGTGGGACTGTACTGTCCCATGCTTTGTCATTACACTCTGACCAAGATTTATGAGTTGATAACTGCCTAAACGCTGGATCACAAGCATCATTTTTGTTCTCTCGTGACCTTAGCTGTGACCTCTGGGACTGCAGGCAGAGAGAAATGTGTGATTTCGGTACAGTCAGGAAGGGTAACGCAATCTGCTGGCACGGCTGAAGCACAGCATCACGTTTCTGTGACAGAGAGTACATTAAATTGGACCACAAATGAGTTCCCAGAGCGTACAAGAGGTTGTAGAAGTTTCTGTCTCAAACATTTTCAAGCAATGCCCTGGCTCTCTTGGATAGGCTCAGTACCTCCAGTGACGAATGAGTAAGTTTTGAGTTAATTATCAGGTTAGTTTAACACACAAAATTCTGACCCTTTTTTTGCAGTAGTTGTAATTTGAAACAAAATTATAGAAATTTATGGTACCTGAGGTTTTGGAACACAATGTATGTGTGTGTGGATATATATACCTGTTTATTGTATTTCTTATAGTGACTAGTGCATTTGCTGTCAATATGTTGTATGACGAGCTGCACAGAACAGGCTGGTCTCTCCCCTCTGGGCTCTCACCTGACTGCCAGATCACCCTGCCCTCCTGTGCTGCACCATCTTTTCTCATGCGCTGCCTCAACTAAACAGCAATTCTGTCTGGTCCCTGTGATAGAAAGTCTTTTAATACACACTGGTGCATGGCAAGTGTTATTGCCCAAACAAAGCCTCCGTCTCAGGAAGCGTTTCCAGAAAGTGGTGAAAGTGATGAGAACTATATGAAGATGAACCCAAGTGTTCCTGCGTGTCCAGCCCATTGCTCAGCATGAAGATTTTCAGAGTGCTCAGCATGTTCAAGTATGGATTTGCTGAGAAGTTTGCGTGTATGAAGTCTCATTGGACAAAGAGCATAAAATCCAGTGCAACGCTGTGCTCTGAGGTACAGCAGGACCATGTTACTTCAGATTTTTCACTAACATAAGGTCATTGAGGTATTTTAACCCTCTGAAGAAGAATTTTCTTCTTCCAAAGGAGTCAACAAAGAGATATTTGTTTAAAACTGGACTAACACAGTAGCAAATTGGACTCAGATCTTCAATAGCAGTTGTCTCTGTTCCCTTCTCTCGTGGAGGCAATGACAAATGGCAGCCAAACCCTATGGACAATGCTGTATGAATTGGCTGAGACAGGATCGTTAGGAGAACATAAGTTTGCTGTGCTCTAAGTGACAGGGCTGTGGAACTTGCATGCCATGTTCACCCAGCGGGCATCACTTTCATAGCAAAGAAAAGCTTTCCTGCTCCTAGACTGAGACAATGATCTTCCCTTTGGAACAGAGGTGGCAGCACACATCAGGAAAGTGAGGGCGCACAGAAATGGAGGAAGCAGGAAATAAAATTTCAGGGCTTGCTTTCTGATTAAGTCTGTTATTTACTCCCTAACTGAGTTTACCAGTCAGTAAAATGGGTGAAATACCCAAAAAGCATTGGCAGTTCTTCATTTGAATTTAGCTATGTATACCTCTAGCTGGAAATTAAAAGTATTGCTGCAAAAGCCAGCACACTTTTGATGGGATATGTGGCCTTTTACCTTGCTGATTCCAGAGGAAAGTTGGTGCAGGTTATTAGTGATGAATTTTTCACAGCTGGTGGCTGTTTAGAGAAGAGCAAGAAATGTCTCAGGGCTCTAAGGAGATTCTTGCCTCTGCTCGTTTCAAAGCTGTAATTCTGTTCCTATCTGGAAGTGACAGAGAAGAAGCCAAAGACTAAATGGATCCTGTAGAGAACAAGCCCCTTGCAGCATGGGCATCTTTCTGGCAGGTATGAGGTGAAGATGACTGATGAGGTCAGCGTGGGATCCCTGCTCTGTCTCTATTGACACAATTAATGCATATGAAGAAGAAAAATTCTGGTCTTCAGCTCTGTCACTCAAAGGCTTCTTTGCAGAACTATGTTTATTACAAAATAATTATAACTGCAAATTAGGAATGGGGGTGTTCTAGCACCTCCTTACATCTCTCTCATATGCATCTAAAATAAAATTAGCGTTGTGAAACTATTGTAACCTTCTGTTATAGGTTCAAGTCAGAAATGAAACTGAGACACTTGTTTAGTTAGGCGCAAACACTGTATATGTTGGCTTTACTGCCCATTTTCTAATCCCAGCAAGACTATTTTTTGCACTAAAGAGTCCAGTGTATTATTTGTAGCAACTTTAAATAAAGGTACAACTCAAAGCACATCTGATCGTATTCACACCAGGCTTTTGTAACACAGCTTTTGACCCTATGGAGTACTGTCCCCTCTGCTCCTCCTGATGGTGATGCTAGTCCTGACAGAAGAGGACATTCAGGCGTGAAACCCACACCAATCGATGGACATTTTTCCATTGCCCTCTATAGATAAGTTTGGCGCAGACCAGTGTTTCTTGGGGATTAGTGTGCAGATTGTAAGGGGACAACAGCAGAAGCAGGCAAGACTAAGTTCATTGGATTGGGTGAATCATGGTTGTGTTTACTAGCTGCAGGATTTTTCTTTTATTAAATTTTTTTTTTGTGAGGCCCTCTAATTGCAGCAGGTTCTCAGTCTGGCAGATATCCGGGGACAGACAGAGCCTAATTTACTGAGCTAGCCTTCCCATACAGGCAGTAATTTCTTTCTGGAGAAATTGTTTTCCAGAGTTCAGTGGGCTTTGTTCCTATTTAAGGTATTTCATAGCAGCGTTTTTAAGAGACCGGTTCTCAAAGCTCTAAAATCTCATTTTGGATGCTCAACTAAGTTATAAAAATGAGGGTTTAAAACCAGTGCAGCAAACTCTTTCCTAAAAGAGTGTGTCAGTCATTCCAAATAATACCCAAAGAATGGGATCACACTCAGGACCCAAATTTATAATGCCTGGGTCAAGAGCAGACCAGAGCCTAACCGAGATCTTGAGGTATCATTTAAGCTTATATAACAATCATGATCTCCCCTTTTCTAATGATTGGAGTCTTCAGCAAGGAAAGGGAGTAGTATGGAATGAAGGATATTACTGTCAGGGTATATTTTACTACCTGAAGTATTTTATTGACTGCTTCAAGGGAATCAATGCATTAAGTAAGCGTAACTGCATTAGCAAAAAAGTGAGTGCTATATGCATTGCTATGTTTTCAGTTCATACTGTATGTTTTATGTTACATGCAAATTGTTGAGCTGGTTAGGGTTTAGGAAACTCTTGAGAAAGGAAATAATCTTGAAATTTGCAATTTATTTGTAAAACAAATCCAGAAACTGAAGGTAAAAAACATTTAAAATTTGTTTAAGTATATGATGGCATAAAATTGGAATAAAATGCTAAGTAAATAATAAGGACATATATGGAAAAATAAATATATTAAACCCAGTTGAACTTGTGAAGAATAATTCAAAAGGAGAAAGCAAATGCAGGACTAGGCAACACAATATATAGCATGCACATGCCTGGGAGGTGTAGTCATGATGGTTACGTATATCTGTACTGCACAGCAGAATCCATTAGGACAAGGACCTATCCGCAAACCTTTTGCACAGGTTTAAGCAGGGTACGAAAGGGTTGTGCTGTATGTGTTTAGAAACTACACAGGTACTTATTGATGTTGCAGATATGTATCTATGGTCTGACTTTGTTACTGTGAATTAACACATCTAAGGCCTCTTATTTCAAACCGTTGCACAATCAGAATTTCACCTTCAGCTCCCTTAGCTTAGCACTGTAGGTATCCCAAGGTAGAGGTGTATGCTTTAAGGACTTCTGGGTCATCATATGGTCAGCGATGTATTTCATGCCGTGGTTAATCCCCTGGATGCCATGCTATGTTTGCCTTGAGGCTTGTTTCGAGGTCTTGATTAACGCCACCGCTCCATGCCTAGTTAAGCTGGCAGAAGCCTGTTCTGCAACCAAAATGGGTTTCCTGTCCCCCCGTGCTCTCCAGATGGTTGTTCGCGCTCCCTCCCCCTGTGTCGGCACAGGTGTTTCTCTGACCACGCAGTGAGAGATCAGAAAACTGATCTCAGTGAAAACTGACCTGGTTTAAAAAGAAATGCCTGGTTTTCAGACAGGCCATTTCCTTGACTGGGTTCACTGAATGTCTGTGAGGGGGAGTGACGGCAAAGCAGGAGCAGAGTGGGCAGCCGGGGCTGGGAGGAGGAGGATGGGACTCCGCCTCTAGTTGGCTTCTCTGGAAGTATGGGGAAGTGCAGTCTGAAAATATTTAAGCACTATCCAGGTATCAGTATCCAGCTGGATGGTGGACCTCCTTACAGACCTGCATGAGGCGAACACTTCACCCACCACCAAGCTGCTGAAGATGCAGCTCCCTCTGAGAATAACAGCCATACAAGCAAGCCCCTGTGCGATTTGCAGCCACTGCTTGACAGAAATTGCCTGTGCATACGCTCTTACCTCATGGTGAGGCAATTCTTTGTAACTGAAATCAACCAAAACCCTGCTGCTAAGTACGTTCTAATTTCAGACCTTTAAAATCTGAAAAGGCATTCTCACTGGTGAGGGTATAGGCTGCAACAGTGTATTGTCAGTTGCATTAGGAACAACCTGATGCTTCCATACAAAAACCCTAAACTCATAAGCTCATATAGACACTGCAGTTCCTTTTCATTTCCCTTAAGTTAGGAACAGTCAGTTTATCCCCTAAAGGCTGGATTCAGGCCACCAGGAAAGATCATCAGGTTTGAGAAGTGGATGCTTGCTTACAGATGCCATTTTTCATGAACGCAAGTGATCCTCCCACCTTAGGTCACCTGAAGTGTCCACCAACAAGACCTCAGTAGAGTCCCTCTCTGTTACATGACAATGATGCATCTACCCATGTGATGGCATCACACAGGAAAGTGAGGTTGCGCAGCCAGATGCCGACTGCATTTTCTGTTACATGATTGATTACATGGCAGCCAGTAGAAACTACATGTGGTCACTCGACCTAACTTTTCTCACTCATTCAAAAGGACAACTGTCATGTTATGCTGGATATGAGCATTTTAGTCAAATGATAGCTGTGGTTTTGGTCAACTAGGTGTAAGAGGCAGAAGCTGTGTGGCCCTTGAATGCCATCATAAGCAGCCACTCTGCCTGCCCCAGCCAAAAGAAGAACTACCCTGTTTTGTTGTTCTCCAAAAGGTGGTTGAATAATAATGAGCCCATTCCATGTGCTTAACATATTTCTTTAGCAATAAGCAATGCCTTTGCCATGTTACGCAGGATCCTGATTTTACTCTGAGTTGTGGCTTCTCTGTGTGGCTATGGTTCCCACAGATCCTTGTTGTGGTTTGCTGCCTGAGTCAGGCTTCAGCAGGTTGTGTCGATGAGATCACATTTTACTCTCAGATGGCTTGGCACCATGCTTTGGAGAATGAGATAGGTTTTGGGCAGGAAGCAGCATCTCCCACAGGCAGAGTAGTACCAAAGCTATTCACATGACTGGCTTTCCTCTTGAAATGAAAGGAGATGAAGATGAACTCCATCTGAATTATTGGGCTGGCGATCTGTATTTTAGCTGGGTTCTATCCCATCTCTAACAGTAAACTCTGTATCTTGACCTGAAGTGTGCCTAGTAAGTTTTTAAACAATAATTTGATTAGTTTGTGTAAAAGAACCTGTTGTTGAACATAGCTTTCTACACCAAGTATCAATGAGGCTTTTATGTGTGGGAAGCTTGGTTCCCTGACATCAGGGATCAGTATTTTTTAAACACAATGCAAAAACAGTAGAGGAGAGGCTGGCAGTATGTTTTTTGGACTCCGTTGCAGTCCAAAATACTCTTGTGGTTCCTTTTACCCCTGGTTTTTCTGTAGATGATGCGCACTGTGCCAATGACACAAGCTTCTGTTGAAGCTGCTCCTATCCTTGGCAGAAAAGCAGCGTGCTTCCATGTCCACGGCACACAGAGGACATCCTCTGCAGCTCCTGCTGACAAGGAGCGAGACTCGAGTGACTGCGGTGTCCTTTGTGAAGAGCTCTCTGCTAGCCTTGCACTCACCCTGCCACGGGGAGACACAGCACTGGTACCTGAAATGACGCTGGTGTGGAAGGTGGCAGAGCCAGAATGCAGCCTGCTTGTCCTCTGATAAATTAACATGGGATGTTTTGAGATGTGTAACGGAGACCTCTGTGTATTTACTCCCTAACAATGTCTGAAATACACCGTCAAGATGACACTGCCCCTGTCCCCCCCTCGATGTTATACTTAATTAAAACCTCACTTTTTTTTTCCTTAAAACAAGATAAACTGCAACAGGGAAATAAGGTAAAGCAACAAAAAGTACAGGAATATATCATAAGATGGAGCGGGCAGATTTTAACAAGTATTGAAGGAAAAACAAAACTCTAAAGTCTTTGAATGAACTTTTACAAAAGATAGCAAAAGGCAAAGTCAATCACCCAGACTACAATAACTAGCTTCATTTACAAGTTTTTGTGGAAGATTTTTTCTTCAAACAGCTATTTCAAGTTCTATTTTCGCTCTTCTGTTTTACCTGCATTTGAGTTAAAGTGTGAAGCTTCCTCAAATGCCACCCCGTAGTAGTTTGTCCTTAGGATATTGTTTTAAACATAATTGAATTGCTGGGGTACATTAAACATTGCAGTGTTTTAAGCAGGGGAAATAATTTAATGATGTGGTCTTTAAGACAGTTAATTAGCCTGGCATGTATGAAAGTGTAACAAGAACACCACCTACTGTAAAAGCGAATGTTCTACACTCCCGAGCACTAATTCCTTATAGCTTTACCCTGCGTGGAAATCATTAACCCCTTTTTTGTCAAACGTTTTTAGGCAAAATTATTGAGTTTGGAGTTGGTGATCGCAGCTCTTGCCAACATTAGCCAGAGGGAAAACCTGAGAGGTAAAATAAATCGCAATCGGTTTAAACATAGGAATGATCATTTCTGAAAAGATTATTCTGGGGTCTGGTACAAGTAATTTTCATAATGATGATGGATTTTTTAGCTGGAAATAGTAAGGATTTAAATAAAATTTCTGGTGATGTCAGCACGGTTTTTAGAAAATTGCTTGTGGTGACCCTGCTGCAATATTGTTATATTGCTGGCTTGATTTATCCACCATAAGATGGGCTGTAAATGATAACATTTAGCACTCACTCTGCAGCCTTAGCAGAAGGTGGCACAGGTCATGGCACAGGGGAAAACTGTGTGGCCCCTCCATAGCTCTTTATTTTTGAGAACAGTGAGCGGGATCTGCATCTCCTGTGCAGCCTGAGCTGCTGGGCAGCTCAGTCCCACTGAGCCCTTGGTGTCCGGGAGCTCTCAGCACCTCACAGTGAACCGCCAGTGCTTTGCAGGATTTGCCCACTTGCCGACGTTTTGCTCAAAGAAAGGCAGAACAGAGGCTTCTTGAAAAGGTCCACAGGCTTGGACCACCCAGAGCCTTCAAAACATGATCGCCAGCTTTTATCAGAACTTATACAAAGCATGGTGTATCTTCATCTTTTAAGCTTTGCCTCGTGATCTTGCAGTAGCAAAGCCATGATATTTAGTGACTGTAATAACACTCCAGGTTTGAAATCCCCAGTCCTCAGAGGTCTTTTGCCCCTCCTATGGAAGGCACCTACGACTAGTTACAAAAGACCACAGAGCTTCTTATTTTCTGTATTGGGTCAGCAGTGAAACAATTCCATGAGATGATAACATCTTCCACTAAAAGGATCAAAAATGGAAAAAGAAATCTGATGGAGAGAAACAGTGAGGGAATTATTAAGGGAACAAAGCATAGTGCTGGCCTTGTTGAAGGCAACAGAGATGATGTTCTTACTTCCAGTAACCCCTGATTTTACTCAAAGTCACTTTCTGCTTTTATGTCTGCTGTCGAAAGTGTTTAGTGTGGCAGAATTTTCTCTTCCAGTCAGAGAGCCGATTTTGTGTTCTGCAAGCGACGTTCGGCGCTGGCAGGGACGGGAGCATTCCTGATTAAACAAACTCCCTAATAGACCAAGTCTTGCGCTGCTAAACTCGCATGCATTATTGCGCAGGAGGCCAAGCATATTTCAGCCACAATGATGGAGTGGGCAGCACTCTGTCAGATCAATTATGTACAAGGCCCATCTTCTCTATGATTCCCTCGATTTTTCCTCCTGACAGTTCACCTTGTGCCCAACCTTCTGTTCTCACGGAGAAAAACCTGCAGACAATAGAAAACCTAAGGCTGTTTCTCCTCACCACGAAATGGCATAAAGTAACTCTTTCCTGTCAGGTTCCTCATGACTTTTCACACAAATTTGTCTTCCCCACTTTAGGGGATTTATAGCCTCTCTCTTTCTTTTTTTTTTTAGTTCTCTTTGGTAATGTTGCAAAAATAGTGAATGCACTCTAGTCTACTGGTTCACAGCCGTGGTCCCTGTGCTACTAATAGCATTGCAGCTGGTGGCAGGTACTTCAGCCTGCTCCATCTTCAATGAGGAGCTTCTGTGCTTGAGCTCAGGTGCTGCCCATCTCCCACTGCAGGGCAGAAGACCTAGTCCATGCCGGGGTATGGCCTATTCCACATCCTGGCCATGCCAATGGCGCTGAGACTGAGGTTTAGTAAATGTTTCATTTCATGGCAGAGCACGCAACTGCCCCTGGGAGATGAGACCTAGGAGAGGTTTCAGTTCCCAGTCAATTACCTCATGCAACTGGCCTCAACCATTTATAATCAGTTCTGCCCTGCAGTATTTAATTTAAAGAATTAATTTGAATGTACTCTGTGAGGGTAAATATCAGCCCGTATTGCCTGGACTAATGCGAAGCCCATTTCATGACAGTGAGGTGCTGAGTAAAAATGAACCACGTGGTGTGAGCTGGCGCAACTTCAGAGAAGAGAACTGGTCCGAAGCTGGTGCCTCATCTTTCTCTGTGCTGTAAGTCAAATTGTATAGCTGGGTCAGCAAAATGAGCTTTGGTGGTACCCAGGCTGAAGACAGCCAGGAAAACACAGCAAAGAGACAAGGAGGAGTTGAATGGCTCAGGCAAAGTTTCTGTTATTCCTCCTGTGCAGAAGAAGGAGATACTAGAACTACCCTATGAACTCAGCTGCATGCAAGCAAAACCAACACAAAGCACAACCAAGCAATGGAGCACATTGTTACAGGTGGAGTTCAATTCCCCATAGATCAGAAATAGAAGTAGTCCCAAACTGAAACAAAGCTCAGACAGATGTATATGAGCAAACGTGAAACAGAAGTGATGGCTCTCAGGCGCCTCCCGGAGTCCTTACAACAAACTGGTGGTGGGAACCCTGGGACCCTTTCTCTGCCTTCGGTGGAATTGTCTAAGCCATCCCTACACATGAAGCTTCAGATGAAGAGTTTTGGCTTAGCTCAAGTCTTTGAAATGGCCAGCGTTTGTGATATTTGTAAGGGTAGAGAGCCCCCTGCCTCCCCGCACAAGATAGGAGCTGCCTTGAAGTTGGTGGAAAGAGCATTAAATGCAGCTGGAACAGTTCCAGCGTGCCGACTGCAGCCCGTGCCCTGAGGGAACCGCGGCTGGAGAGATTGCTCCAGCCAAGGATAAGAACACATTTTTTGGTTCAGATTGATATCTTCTACAGATGCCTTGTCTTCCTAACAACCTAAGTTCCTTTTCTAACCTCAGAAATTAAGCTGTTTTTCTACCTGCGTCACTTGAACCTGGGGAGAATTCAAGGTCCTGATGCTATGGGTTTTCCACAGTCTTTTTTTACTTCTCACCGTTTTCCCTTTTACTTTGATCTGACCAGTTCTGCTCTCACTTTCCAATCTCACCTGTCTCTCCCTCTGTAATGAGAATACCGATAGCAGATATATTATGTGATATATTGTGTCAAGCAGTCCCAACACTCTGGGATCACTGTGTTATGGAATGAAGAGTACACATGGCAAAATGGCAAGGTTTATCCGTGAGAAGTCGTTGCATTCTTTTATTGAGAGATAATATTCTCCAAGACAATCTTAGCATTTTTGGTCTTTGATACCTAACCTGTTTTAGAAAGGGAGAATGTGTATAATAAAAATTCAAGCTTCAATAGCAAAGGAATCTCCAGTGAAATGTTTTCAAATGTATGCAAGTGTCATTAGATGGTATAAAACGTTTTTTCTTTATATCTAATTGCTTCTCCTAGCAATGACTATAGCAGAACCTTTCTAAAAAAGTCCTAGAATGAGAAAGATTACATCTTTAAAGATACCTCATGTATCTTTAGCAACAAAGAACAATTAGTCTTTTCTCAGTGGAAAAGGTCAGCACTTTATATGGTCTCTGATATTTAAGGTTTTAATTAGAGATCAACTATGTAATGATGGCGCCTGATGGTGTAGTGCTGTGCTGTTAAGGCTGACTGCAGACAGCTCAAGTCCTTGAATCTTTTTACTTCCTACTTGGGAAGTATTTCTAGTGAACACCTAGAAATTTTTGACCTACAGGTGAAGTTATGACGTCTAACCATGATCCAGCCAAAGGAGAACAGTGCAAGAACAAATCAGCTGGAAGCTGGTCCTGAAACAGAACACCAGTTCACCTGAAAATTTTCCCTTTATCAGGCCATGATCTGAGAAGATTTAACGCCATTGCAGAACCTTGTAATTCCAGCTCTGGAACAACACTGCTGCTTTTCTGCTGGGTGCACTTCTGAAGGAAGGGGCCCAATAACCTAGATTACTAGTGAATATTTCAATCTGACAGCTCACTATCTATCTGACAGCAGTGCTGTGACAACACGTCTGGGTCAGATTCAACGCTGTTATGTAAGCCACCAACCAAACCTTTTTTTGAATACATTAAAGGCTGCTTAAGTACAAAACCCACCCATGCAAATCTTAAAATGCAGGGAAATATTTGGCTAAGGAGAGCTTTTGGACACCCCTTTGTGCCCACACATTATAGCAAGCGATCACACTGAGAAACAGCCTCCACAAGAAACTCCTTTGCATTTCCAGCATCCAAGAAATGTAACACATGCCCAAATTCCTCTGGCAAGAGGAACAAACCTTAACTCTGACCTCAGCTGGAAGTTGGCAATGCCAGCTTCGGAAGGGGAAGCTCCGTCTGCCGGTACCTCTTGGGTGGAAGCAGGCAGAGGAAGGAAATCAGCTCTGGGAAAGGTCTGCCTGGAAAACACATTTGTTTTCCAATGTACAGCATGATATCCAACATTTCTTAAAACATTAGTTTATATCCAGGAGTGAAAATGCCATCTCTGGTTTCCAGGAAAGGGATGAAGGTGGTAGGACTCAAGGTGAGAGACCCCTGTTCCCTCTGGCAGGGCTCTGGTAGGTTTTGGCCAGTGGTACCAGACAGATGGTTGGTGTGATTGGAAGCTCAGCCCTTTCTTGGTCGAAATCCTTTCTCAGTGCTTCTGGAGCCCTTCAGCTGCATTTCATTTCTGACTCAACCACTTTGAGCTTGATTTAAATAGGCCACTCATAAGCAAAAGGAAGGTGTTCGCAAGAGGCTTCGTAGCACTTTAGGTTGTTTTATATTAGCGCCTCAGAGGCTATCAGTGCACGCAGTGTTTCACAGCTCCCAAAACAACTTTTCATGTCACTGGTTGATCCTGTGCTATAGTCGTTTATCTCAACCAGCCATCAATCTGTCTTGAGCAGGAGTGGGGACACAGTGGAACTGGGAGAGAAACAGTACTTGGAGGTGCCACCTTCAGAGCTGCGGGTTATGTCAGAGGACTTAGATGCTCTCAGGTTTGAATGGCATGTGGCAGGGCTGGCTCCTGGCCAGGCACTGGGATGGCCTGAAGACACGTCCCTGCTTGGGCAGGGGCTCTCAGCTCCTGATGAGATATCACTTATGAGGCATATTTCATGCCCTCAGCTGTGGCCTCTCTCACCTGAATGTCATGTCAGTGCCACCAGTTCTTGCTGAATTTGGAGCTCAGCAGTTCCTGGGAACTGGAAGGATATTGCTTATCAGCATCTTGGTTCCTTAGGAGGCCAATTCTCCAAAATTCTGCTGAGCTGTTACGCAAAGGCTTTCACCTGAGAAAGAAATGCTTTGCACTCCATGCCTAAGGGACTGCTGATCCCTGGGCCACCAAGACAGGTAGCCTAGAACAGCCTGTGACTCTCTGCCTGTGCTCCCTGGAGGCAATAGTGGAGCTCACAAGGTGCACAGGAGAAGATGACCGAGCAGAGAAGACTGCTCAAGTAGGAAGCATGGGCAGGAAGGGACTTCATGCTGACAAAGTGACCTCAGTACCATGCCATACTCTTTAACAGGACCTTCAGCCCTGAAAGAAGATCAATCACATTCCCATGATTTCAAAAGGATACAGTGACAGGGACACCCTCACAGAGGGCACAGATGGACCTATCTATGAATACTGTACCAATTCCTCAAGTAAAAGCAGAATTTATTGACTAAGTAGGTCTGCCTTGCCTTTCCTTAAAGTGTGACTTGGTGACAGATCTTGCGTAACCCCATTAGGCTAGTGGAGGTAATTCGGATTTGCTGACTTCAAATCTAAGGAGAGTTTGGCCCCTCTGATTTTAAATGCTTCAGGAAACCTACACTCCTCATGCAGAAAAAAAGTGAACACAATACTGAATTTCATCATTTCCTCATCATTCCCTGTGTAAGCAGGCAAAGAAAACACACATTGGGCTGTTTTAGAAAGGAATACTCTCTTTGGGGCTACCAAGTAAGAACATCATGTTTCATATATATGATATGCAAGCTATTTGATTATTTGTAAAAGTCCCTGTGATGCAGCAGCGCTGTGGGCTATGTGAATCAGAGGGTGATGTGACGGGATGTTTATTTGAAAGTCCTGTCTCCCTTAGCAGCCCACATCGTCTCTAATCCTCAGCAACCTGCTTCCTCTCTCCCAGAAACAAGGTCCTTCCTGTGCAGCCTGGTTTCTCTACTCCACTGATCTCCCTGCCTCGGATTTTGAGGAGGTTACCCATGGGTGTAGGTGAGATGTATGTTACCTAAGGAGTTATGTTCATGTATGAGTCCTCTGACAGGAGTGTAAATTACCTGAGGTATGATCTACACATATGAAAATATGCTTATTTATGTTGTAAAACCAGCTGCTGATGGTTCAGAAGAAAAACTTGCCCATCACCTGTACCAAGTATCTGCAGTTATACCTGACTCAGACCGAGAAATGAAAGGCCTTCTGAAGGAGACATTCACAGAGCCACTGATTGTTACAGGAACAAATAGCACCAATGGCTGAACTCCTGTATAACACACACGTCCACGCTGATGCCTTTTTAACCTCAAGCTTATCTTTTAGAGAATCATTTGCTCCTAGTATCAACCTAGATAGATGAGCTGCTTGTATGCATCTCCTCTCTCCCAACAGGGGAGGCAAGGAGACCTTGCCTCTGATTTTTAAATACATCGTCTTTTTTAACAGACATCCAAATTCTTGTACTCCAAGCAAGGGGAATGCATATCAGTACAAAAAGAGGGAAAGATGGAGGAAAATAATTTCATTTCTGTTACTTTAGTTTCAGTAATTTTATTAGTCATTGCCCCTGTGCAATCACATACTGCTTTCTATTACCCACTTCCCTGTACTAGCTGCACTCCTATGAGTAAGAGGCACAGTGGCCCATGACTGGGTAGGTCAGCATTTTTTATTTCCTTTCAGCTCACTCTAATGAAAAGCACATGCATCCAGTAAATCTTGCCTTTTCCCTTATTAAACCAGTCGATGTTCATTACTGAGGTCTGTGCCTGGCTGGGTGGGAATCAATAAGATGATCCTTTTAATCGCCTTAGTAATCAACAAGCTATTTCTTATTTCAATCTCAGCCCAGCAGTCATTGAAATCCAATGATTTATCTGCATTACACACGCACTCACACACACAGAGTAGGGAGGTTTTTTGTGTGCACGAAAAAGAGAGAGAGAAAGGCTAAATTTTGCAATACACTTTAAATTATTGTGCCAGAGAAATACCCCCAATTTTATTATTTGCTTCCTATTAACCAGTACGCACATGCCCGAGATGACCGAGTGGGAGTTAGATGATGTGCCAGAGCCTGCAATACAAAGCGTGAAACTGCAGAAAATAAAGGGATTTTACTGGGGGGGAATGGCCAAGCGGTTTGTTCTACCTGTCCTAACCCCACCTTCCTGATTGTCCTTCTCATTCCCGTTTCTGCCCTACCCCGGCAGACAGCACAGCACTGCCAAGCGCACACTGTGCTGCTATGCATCGGGTGAGTACAGCTCTGCCGCACGACTGCAGGAAATTTTTGCCCCTTGGTGCCTCAACTTCCCCAGCTGTAAAATGAGGATTGTTAGGCTGATTACTTCGTTAAAAAAAAAAACAACAAAAAAACCCCAGAAAATTATTGTGCAAGCGCATTAGTGTTGGATTAATCGTGATTGTTTCAGAGATAAATGCTGCTGTCCCCTGGACTCTGCCTGAGACACACGTCTGTCCTACAAGCCTAACCTGTGCTACAAGAGGCACATTTGGATAGCTGCGCATTCAGAGCCAGGTGAATCCTGTTTGCACTCTCCTTTACGTGCCTGTATTTTATAGGCCTAAACATAAAAATATTTTAATTTATCTTTTATTTTGGGCTTTGATTAGTCCTGAACTTGTGTGAAGAGAAGTCAAGGAAAGGAGCTGGAAGACAGCAGCAATGAGAACTGTAGTTTAAAAGCTTCCACAAATGGAGGGGTTGCTCACGCAAGGCTTTCTCAGCTGAGAATGATGTTGTTAGGGCTGGCTGTCCGAGTAAGGACTGTTTGCACTGGTGAGCTAAGCCGAGCATTGCACTCCGATGATGTTTCTGTATGAGATTTAGTTTGACTGCCCAGTCCAAGTATTTGGGCAGAAACGGCAAAATCCCGACCGTGTTGAAACAAAGAGCAAGTCTTCAGCTGATTTTAGTGATTTTACTCCCTATTTACTTACTGCTGAAAGATCATTATAGTGTGAATTACGGAGCATGTTAATAATGGAAAAGTGGACGCAGGGACTTTTTCCTGCTAATTTATAAACTTTAATTTTGGGAGAACAAAAATGAGAAGAGAAGGAGAAAGAAAATAAAGTCAAAGCGCAAGTGCATCAAGTGCAGGCGTCGGAGCATCTTTCAGCTGTGCCTCCTGTTACGTCAGGCTGGGCTGTGTTTGGGCTGCAACCTGATACTGCCCCTTTCTCCCCCAAACAGAGCTTTTTCTCATAAAATTCACTCAGGCACTTCTTCTCAAGTTCTTCATACACTTCTCGCAAGAAAAAGAAATCATTCATATCTCTCAAAGAGAGTCTCGGATTCTTCAGATATTTTCCATTATAAGCTTTTGGCAGCATTATTACCCACAGATCGAGTTACTTTTCTGATCCCCCTTCTTTCATCTAGTAAAAATGGATTATTTCATTATTAGCCTGGAACCGTTACTGTTCACAGAGATCAGGTCTGTATATGAACAATGCCTTCCCCAGTATATTACTGAAAATCCTGTAGCTGTTGTAAGGTTTCCTTTAAACACTAGAACTCTATTTTTTGTGAGATCAGCGTGGTCGCCTAAGTCTTTGAAAGGCCATTCCTTTTCTCTGAATTCTACAAAAGCTAGATATTGTTTTTTTCAATAGTTTATGGAAGATCTCTACTGGTGTTAATCCTATTACTGGTATGTTTGTTTATACAACATATAGATGTATGTGTATATATATATTTCCAATGTCTAGGCTAAGATTTAGTATAATTTGACTGTATTTAATTATTTAGTTAACTGTAATTTAATGTTGCTGTTAGGTACAATCTGCCATTATATTGAATGAAGTCCAGTGAAAATGGCCAGTCTGAGTCGCTCTAAAATCTCCTGTTTGAACTGTTCAGACAATGGGAAACAATTTTGGTTGCAGTTTTCCCAGTTTTAAATTTTTTGATTCCTCCACTTCCATTGGAAGTGCATCTGTCCACAGGTGGATCTCAATTTGAGAAGCAGGGAAGTCCCTGGAAAGAAAATACAGACCCACATCATGGACAGAAAAGGGAATGTTTTCAAGTTAAGAAACTGTTTTCGGTCCCATTTGCCAGTTTCTATGGTGAAAACCACCTGCCACATGAGAGATCTCACAATTCCAGAGATCTATGAAATGGGGCAGAAATCTTCTTGCAGGACAGTGCCTTTGACTGCACGACTATTCCTCCTCCTCCCTCTGAGTCCTTGATGCAGACAGCAGCAGTTGTAAACGTCCCACTGCCTGCACCTCTGCTCCATCTTCTCAGAGCAAATCATTCTATTCTATTTAAATAAATAAATCTATCCTCTCGCGCCTTCAAAGCATTTTCCTGCAGGAGAGCACCTGTCCTCTGAGAAGCAGGCTAAATCCATCCCTTAATTTTAGCAGGGACCACCAATAATCCTGAGCCGGTGACAATGCCAGCAAGATGGACAGTGGCAGAACAGATGGAACGACAGGTAGAGTGCTCGCTTCCCATCCCCACTCCTCTGAGAGAGCTTGAATTCTTTATGTCCTCCATGTGCCTGCTAATTAAAGTGTCTTATCTGTTTAGACTCCATCAGAACCTGTTTTCTACTTAATAGGAGACAAATGGTTTATGTAAAGAGAGTCCCGAGTTGGACACTTGGTTCCTACATAAGCAAGGGTGATTTCAACATTTTTAGGATTTACTCTATAATGACCTGTTTCCTTCTGTGTTTAGTTTAACTAATTTAATTGAGCACACTGCTTCTTTTTACTTTCTTGGTACCTCCTTTCTATGCGTGCCATTTCCATCCTCATTCAAACCCATGCCAATGAGGCAAGAAAAAACAAACATCCCACCATCGATTACAGTTGCCTAGGTTTGGTTCTGAATCTGGAATTTAGCAGGAATCCTCTGTTACGCTGAATTATTGCACAGAGGCGAGCGTAATATCTTTGTGGGATGTAGGCTCTTCCAGACTCTTTGTCCTCCATGGTAATGTCCCAATCACACTGAAGTGCTCCCAAATGTGCGAGGACTATTTAAGCTTTGTAAATGCTGTCCTCCAAAAATCACTCCACATAAATGTTTCATGTCTCTCCTCTGCGATGCACAGGCCCCAAACATTCAGCTGTGAGGGTGTTTATATTTGTGGAACTCTCTTGAACATTTGCTGTGGATTTCAAACAGCTGCTACACTGAAGCACTGGGAATAGTAAGATCATGAATATTCAGGTGAAGCCACTGGAATGAACAGCCGTTAATAGAATAAATGCCTAAACAGTTGTGTAAGGCTTATTAAGACCTATTGGGGCTGAGATAATAAATTCCCTCTTTGACATGTTGCAACTACTGTAGTTTAAACATTTTGGACCACCTCTTCAGAACTGAAAGAAAAAATTATGTTAGTTCTGTGTGATAACACAATGAAACACCTGGAAGGCTTGGCGCTTGTATTAGATTTGGCAGAGAGATTTTAACATGCTAGCTCGTCCTCACTTAAAATCATGACACTGTTTATTGTGTTAGTTGTCAAGGTTATCTGAATTACACACAGTCTGGACTGAGCACAGTTATCTCGCTAGAGAATTTTTTTTTTTCCTATATTCCCTTCAAGTTTGGAAATAATCAATAATATTATACTTTTGCAATGGACCGGTAATGTGGACAAAATTCTATCACACAAAAAGGTAAAGTAAAGAGAAAATAGGAAACAAAACCCCAAAACCTGCATTCGAAGTTGTCTTATCCCACTGGGGAAACCCGACGAAGCTGAGGAAACCTGCACCCACAGCCTGGCTTTGTGCGTTCAAAAAAGCTGGGCATTTCCGCCGCTGACGTGCCTGCTACGGGGACGCCTGGCCGGTGGCAGTAAGCACAAAGCGCTGGATCTGTGCAGCCACTCCGAGTATCGGCAGCGGTTAATTGTTGCAGGAGAACTGGCTTTTCCTTTGAATTTAGCTGTCACGTTGCATTATGCTGTGCCGTATTGCCTGGGTCTGGCATACTATGTCATGAAACATAGAATCCGACAGGATGCAGTGTAACTTCTGCAGGTTAAAATTTAAAGGGAAACTCAGTAATATTTGATCAGTTACCTGCTGTCAGTTCAGGTAAAGGGCATTTGATCTACAATAGCAGGGCTAACTTGTTAGAAGCAAACTTACACATGGCAACACCGCGCTGCATTCGGCTCTGCAGCAGCTGGGAACTGGTGAGCGTTAGCAAAGCAGCTCAGGTACACTTTGAACTTTTAAAAATTAACCCATTTGGCTCTTTCTTCATGTTTTAAGAAAATGATGGAACTATACCCCTGTTTAGTAGAATCTGCTGGTGACAAGCAGATTCTGGCTAGTTGGAAAATCATAGGTTACCTGCAATATCCAAAAGAATGACTTCATTCCACTGAAATTTGTACAAACCCCCATTTTAACACACTGCACTTTCTGAGGCCTTTCTGCAAGCAGTGATTGGCTTTTCTGATCTAGTCGCACGAGTGATCTCAGATATGTTTGTTAACTGCCCTCGTGTATGCAGCATACTGCAGAAATCAGCCGTCTGCATGGGAGTCAGAAGCTGGTAGGGAAGAAATAAAAGTCAAAATCCGAACATTCCCGTCATCCCTTTCCCTGCACTCCTGTTTTTCTGTGACCTGTTTATCAATATGAGAACCGAAGCTGTTTCGGAAACTTCTGTGTCACGGTTACATTTTGGGAGGAAGGAACAGATGGAATAGATTAATTAGTCAAACTATGTTTAAGTAGAAAGGCATTTCTTTCCATGAGTAGCCAAAGGCTAGAAAGAACATATAAGGGATAAGGAGAAGTGCCTCAGGACTTCTTGCTTGCTGGAGCAGCTTCCCAGTTTAAGACTTGCAGCAGCATAAAGGGTCTTTGATTTCAGCTCCTATTAAGAAGTAGGTCAGGAGGTACTGGATTGCAGGAAGGCAAGTGCTCCCTTCCGCTTGTTAAAAGTAGCCACCCCAAAAAATGTAATGCCTGTTATTTTCATAGGGACTCTGGTGTATAATGAATCCAACTGGCTAGTGCTGCAATACAAAAGGAAGCAAGTGTCCCTGCTGCTGGTATCCATCAATGCACGCTCTTGCTCACCAGCAAGTGTCCGCCTAATACAATGCACTGTCATCTGTCTCCAGTGTTCCAGAGCCTCAGGCGAATACTCATTTCATCACCTCCCTGTTTTTCCTGCTTGGAACAGAAAGGCTTCCCACCACACTTCTGGCTCCAGCGTTGCTAGCTGCGATGAAGGTAGGCCAGACACACTGCTGCTTTAGAAACTTAACACGACTTTGTTTAACGTCGGTATTGATCTTTGACTGGTGATACCACCCTATGTGAAAAAAAACAAACCCCACAGTAGCACCTGGTTTAGAAATCATGTTTCGGTAGGTTTTGCATAGCTAAGTCAAGCCTGGCACCACACACTGAGCTTTAGCTGCAAGGTTTTTGGCTTGGGTTCAGTTATCCTGCCTAAGAGCAGATATTTAAGCAAGACACCTATGTGAGGATTGTGGTCATTTTAATATCCCTTGCTGGCCAGCGGAGAGAAATATGCCCACCTTGAACATAATTCAGCTCACTTTAGGGGCCTGCTTTTTACCACGGACTGCAAAGGGAGTCACGGACTGACTTGACTTAGGTACTTGTCAGCTGAGCACCAGGCAGATGAATTCAGGGCCTTCCTCTAGCTGGTTTGGTTTCAAAGAAGCAATTCCCACCAGTAATCACATTTACTAACTAAAATGTGTAATTCCCCCTCTGACAACTTCTAGAGAATGTGTTTTAGTGCTGTTTCTATTTTTATTTTGTGTCACAGGCAAGAGGAGAAGATGGGCAGGAGTCTGGGACGGAAACAGTTATTTCAAATAACTGAGTCAGGAAAGATTTTGGCCAAGAGGAAGATTTAAATCTAACCCAGATGTAGCTCACTAGTGTCTGGAACAGGAGAGATGGTCCCAATCATAGAGTAGCACCCAAGGCTGGCTCAGGAAGCAAAGGGATTGTCTGTCAGTTGAGGAGAAAACTGTTTGCCTAGCCCCCAGCCAAAGGAAATGTCCTGGGACTGCAGCTGGGCAACGCAGGATCAGGGAAAGGATGGAGCTTTGAAAGCAAATCCTGCTGGCTTCTTTTCTTGTTGGCAGAGGAGTAGGGTTGATACAAGTAGTAGCAGGGTCTGAGGAGGAGGAAGAGTGTTGTCTTATTACATGGTATCTGAGCTGAGGTGTCTGCCCAGGAGTGAGGGGGGACAGCATGCCCTCCCTCCCTGGGATGGGCAGGCGGAGAGACGCCGTGCCCTGGGCTGAGCTGGTATGGTGTCATACTGCTGACACAGCCCAGAATAAAACCAGTGCAACCCCTTGCCTCATTATCTCTGTCATCCTGAAACAAGGAGGCAGTTGTGTATCAAAGAGGTATTGTGAAATGCCACAGGCTGTTTCGGAGATGACAGGTATGCGTGCAGCTATACATCCAGGTATATAGGCACAGCACTCCTCATGCAGAGCTCTGGCCAGTGCTGTAGGCTAAGCAGCAAGGCTGCAGAAATTAAACTCTGAATGAAGCTTAGTTTTCCTGGTCAGTGATGGGAAAGTTGACAAATGACAGCACAAGCCAGCAGATGAGAGAAAACAGAAATACTGTTATGTAGGACTTTCTATAGGCTTGCGTTTTTTTAAAAGTAGCTTTCTGAGATTGGCTTAAAAAAATCCTTTTAAATTCACTGTATCTGTGATGTCTTTGCTACAGTTAAGAGGAGAGAGAAGGTAGGAAAGCAAGCAAGGAAGCAATAGAGAGATTGCTTTCCTGGTTATCTTGCACTAACTCTGGGTGCTAAGATCTGGCATAAATATCACAGGACAGAAAACACTGTTTACTGAAAAAAATGCACACTTTGTGGGTTTTACTCTCATCAAGACAGATTAAAAAAAAGAAGAACTCTTCAGAAGCCTGTTTAATAAAGCAATATTCAAAAGATCAAAAACAGAACAGGTAGATTGTAATGATCGTTGTTAGACAATAAACTTTTGTTGCAGTAAATAGTGCTAAGAGGCCGAGAACGCTTGCGGCTCCCCCCCATCTCATTCTAGTCACCTACTTTTTAAGAAAGTTGAAGTCACGTTATTCAAATCGTTTGGCTCCAATAGTGACATCTTACCAACAGGGGGATATATAGCGGCCAGGGCCCTGTTGATTTGCAGCTTAACGCTGCAAAAATTTTGACCTGGAGTCAGAACATCTCAAAGCCTTTGGGTGCCAGGGCTGAGACATGGGCACGGTCTCCTTACAAAATGCAGGTGAACAACAACAAAACCCAGACTTGCATTAGAGGTCTTTAGATGATGCTGTGTATTTATGTAATAATCCAGCTTGAATTCAGATCTTGCATAGAGCTGGAAAACGGATTTCAGTCTTTTCTTACTTTGACGACTGTGCAGATCCATGCACAGGGAATTTAAACCCATGGAGAGTGGGTTTGCTTTACTAGTGGCCTTCCAAGGACTTGCTAGGAACAGTTCATGAACCCTTGGGAGCTTCATCCCAGAAACTGTAAACCATGGCTGTATAATTTTAAGATGGGTGTGAGGTTATTGGATTCATAATAACATTTACTCATTTCTTATTGTGTTTTTCTTTCAAGGGAGGAATTAACAGAAGCAGGATTATTTTTCAGAAAGGTGTTCTTTGGGTGATTGCAAGTACATGCTTGCTGGTGAGAGGGTTGTTGGGCTTGGGGACACAGGGTCCAGATCCCAGAGGATGCAGGGGTAACATCCTGGGGAGAAAGAAGAGGAGCTCGTCTAAGTGAAAAATGCTGCTTGTTTGGGAAAGAAGAGTATAATGACCCGTGTATAAAGTTCAGAGAATAGATGTGTTGTTACGTAGCTCCTAACTTCAGTCCAGCCTCTGCACATGCTTCTTTCTGGGGAAGGAGTGAGCGTAAGCCATGCATGGTACATGACACCCTGGGAAATGCCTTGTTTTGCACAATATCCTCACTGCTGATGCTCCTGGGTACTGCATGCCTCAGCCAAGCAGGGGCAGCTAAATGCAGTGGTGACTGAGGGGTCTGCAAAGATTTTGCACATCCTACTACAGCCACTCCGTCAGTAACCGCTGATTTTAACAGTTTGCTACCACTGATGTCATGCCAGCACCTATTCCAAATGTGGTGTGTCTCTGGTGCTGTTGTTAGCTAGCACAAAGCCAGCATGAAGAAATCCCATAATTGAAAAACCTGCATGATTAAAATACATAAATAAATAAATATGTGTATTATAGATATACTTCAACAATCACATAAGCCTGGCTGTTCTGCCTTTCTCTAGTTAAGGGGTACCCTTGCTCATGATCTGGGTTCCATGGATACCATGAGCAACTCCAACTTTGTGCCTTTAATGCTTGCACTGTAAAAACGCTGTTTAAATATTCATGCTGACCTTAGAAAGCTATCCACTTGGCCATCTGGAGGACTCCCATACCCCATCCAGTAGTATTTTATTTTGAAGGATATATTCTGATCACACTGACTAGGCTAAATAGACTATTGGTCCATTTGTTTTGTAACTGCCATTTAGTTACCCCTCAGGATGTCAGCTCAATTTATCCGGGTGGAGGTGAACCAATTCTCCAATAGCACTATAGATAAATATGACCAAGTGCTACGGATGGTTCGGAGGTTACTCATTCCCACTGTCGCTGCTGTGAATGGAAGTGACCTTGTCTGTAACTATCTAACCTTGCACCTTGTGATTCACATAAAAATTCAAAGCAAAACCCTGACAGGTCACAGGGAGAACCCAGCCTTGTGTTTAAGAAAAAGAGAGATTTGCTTGTTAAGGCAGTGCTGGGGCTGTGTACCGTACAGGGACACGGAGTGCGCGGTGCCCAGGGCTAATGGGAAAATGAATGGAGAGGGAAGACACTTACTTAGTTTGAAGTGGGAGGGAAAATGAGCGTGTGACACTGGAGAGGGCCAGCAAGAAGAGAAAAAGCACCAAAGGCAAAGGCGTCGCAGTCCTGCACATGGTCCTGCAAGGAAGGGCCAGTTCCTCAGGGCTGCCTGCCTGTGCTAGCTCGAGATGGGAACAGAAAAGGGCCTCAGTTTCCTTCCCCAAGTTCCAGAAAGGCACTATTTAGAGTAGATGAAGGATCATGGCCATCATGGTTTTTCAAGGGCAATTCCACCGTCCAGGGATCTGCAAAGTCACCTGAATCACAGGCACTCACCATTTGCTATACACTGTCCTGTCCCTGAGACACTGCACCAGTGACACTAACATAAAGTTAGATGAATTGTTCATGATTAACAATGTTTATTTTGGCCTCTCCTCTCCAGTTTGGGGTGTGGGGGCAGTGGTGATGGTGCTATTTGGCTGATTTATTTATGTTAGGAAGGAGGGTGGAGGAAGGGGGCGTATATCCATGGTCACGCTGACTTTTTCAAGCTGCTCTGGAAGAAAGTGCATGCTTAATTTGCATTCAAACTGCATCTCTGGTTCCTATCTCTCAGTAATGCTTGAATAGATTGTGGTGTGTACAAACCTGGCAATAACTCCAAGCTGGACTGTCAAGAGTTAGGAAACACTGCTTAATTCTTTTATTTCATTTTACTTTTTTGGTCTTGGAGAGAATTTTATTCTTTGCTGCTTGATCATTTTCCCTGTGATTCATGTCCTTTCAGGAAATAGTAATTGACAAAAATAAAGCACTTTGGTTGTTATTTAGTGAGCTCCAGCTAAATCCACGCAGTCCTGCTTAAGAATCTATGCCCTCCATGCCGCATTTGTTTTAAGCTTCCAGCCTCCTCTAGACAGATTTTTTTTTCCTGTGCAGGCACAAAAGCACTTTAGTCAGCACAAATTCGGAGGTAGAACAAAAAGCCTGTAATAGCATATCTCATGCTGCTATCAATTTTCCACCGGTGGAGCACTCCGGTACATGAAGTCCTTTATCTATATTCAGAAGTCAGCCTCGGTGACATTACACGACCAACTACAACATTATAGCGTGTTCCACACTGTTTTGAATTGTAACTTAAAAAAAAAAAAAAAAAAAGAGAGAATAAAATAAAGAAAGGATGTCTTGGAAAGTGGCCAGGGCATAATGATTTCAATTCTGAAGAAATCCGACAACCAATTACACTAAATTCAACATTTTCATGTACTATAAGTTTAAAATCTGCTCTAATCAAATAGGGAAACCCTTTTTCCCCATTATGCTATGGTTTTCGTTACCGGTAGGCCTCTCAAAATCTGTTTCTGCTTAAAAAGAAACCCTGAAAGGTTATATTTACTATATGTATGAAAAAGGGTTGAATCATACAATTATATATTTTAGAATACTAAAGCGACGTAAAAGGGACTAATCATGATCCCAAATTCAATTTTCAAACCTTTAATTGATCCCATCCCAAAGGTAACATTCTATCTTAATTGCCATGCTGAAATGGTTGCAATTACGTAAAATAAAACTATTCATTGGTAACTGGAAAAAGTCTTCTCATTAAGCACATGACGGCCAGCCTTGAAAACAGTTGATTGCAAAAGGATGCAACCACTTTGCTTATATTTCCTTTTCTGGTTAAGCTCTCCTTCACATATGTTGAGTTGGTTCCAAAAAACCACACACGCACAATAGGAAACTGAAGATAGTACCATGACACATGTCTGTGCTCCCTGCACCTTCTTTGGGCAAAGCATCTGCCTTGTAAGAGGGAAGAAAGGGCTGGAAGGTCAAGTGTCCTCGTCTGCTGGCTGATGCCAGTGAGCGAAGCACACTGTGTCATCTACAAGCTGTTCTGTGAGTAGGGATCTCCTCTGGAGATGCTTTGAACCCTGCTCTGAGCAAACACAGGAAATATTGAGGGAGAACTTAATCCCCAGTTAAAATTGGCAGTTGTGCTATGGAGTACACCTTGGCAGTCGTGCTTTTATAGGTGCCATACAAGGCAGGACTAGGAAAGGTTGGTGTCTTTTCTGTTCGCTTGTTTGGGAACCAAAGTGAAAGCAAAGGAAACTTGTGGTTTTCTGGAGGTGACGGTAGATGTTGGTGAAGCAAGAAGACTGGCAGCTTTTTTATTACTACCAAGAGAGGCTGAGCCACTCTCAATTTGCTATCAACACCTGTGTCACTTGGAACGCTGCCTCACTGGATGCAGATATCATGTAAATAGCTACGAGGTGTTTATGCATTACTATTACTCTTATTATTCAAATTCTGTAAGATATAACTGTCTAGCAGAGACAAGCATGTCCATAAAAGTTCACTAGAACTAGGAACAAGGAACAACACATTCAGCTGTGATGGCAGCAGATCACTGGGACAAACTATTGCAGAGATGAGAAGAACGTATCTTTCTTTTTTCCTTTGATCTCATTTCAGCAAGACTGGATGCCTTTCCAGAAGTTAGTCTCCAGTCAAACATACATCGCTCTGTTCCACTTGGGAATAGAAGGATGAATGTCTATAGTCTGTGGCACGCAGGAGGTCAGGCTAGATGATCAAAAGCTCTGGCCTGAAATACCTAACAGAAACGTCTTCCAAGTAACTCTCCAAGTAACTCCATCACGTAGAATTATTGAAAACAATCCCCTTCTACAACACGGCAAGCTTCCATAGTGAGTGCATCATCTCTGTTTGGGTGCAGGTGTGGAGCTCCGTTGTACTTGGAACTGTGGAACCCAGTGAGAGGACAGTCTCTATCCCAAAGAGCTCATGTCTGAGTGGAAGGTGAGATACAGAGCTGATACAAACAGATGGGGAAGCACAAGGTAAGATTGAAATGATTATGTGTTTAATAAGCATCAACTGCAGCACACCAGCTGTAGCTTCTCAGTCAAATTCTTGTATTTACAGATTAAATAAGTACTGTGGTTCTATACCAGCAAATTTTAGAATGCGGAAGAGGTCACTGCACACGCCCATCCCTTGAACTGATATGCATATGTCTATCCATGCTACATATGCTTATTATGGTCACAGAAAACAGATCCTTTAAACATCTAGGAGATATAGTTGAAGTGTTGTAGGTGCCTGAAAGGTTGTTGTCAGAACCTATAGGTTTCTGTCGCCCTTTAAGAAGAGGACTTAGAAGTCCAATGGGACTTCGCTGTCCAAGTCATTCAGGCATGCCAGTACAAGCCAAATATCGCCTATATATATCTTTAAACATCTGAGCCTTTGAATTGCAGTGCTGTGTAGTGATGAATAAATGCCTACTTGGACATAGAACAAAGATATTTGACTAGCTGAATAGGCAGCATTTGAATTGTACGGAACATACAGATACTCTGCTAAATGAATGGCTGTTCGCTCGCTTGATCAATAGAAAAAAATTGCTCTTTCTCTTTCTGAGCACACAGTATTTGCAGTAAGGAGGACATGTATATAAAACCAAAAATCTATTTCACAAGCATTTTAGCAGACTTGTGAAAACAGAACCAGTGCATCATTTTGCTCATGGAATCTTAAGTAGTGATTCAGACAGAAATCATCACTAGTCCTGCAGCCGTTTGGGATCTGCTCTTGTCCTGAAGCATGCAGGCTGGTAAAGCAGGATTCCAAGCCTGACCTACTTTTGTCCCTACCCGTTCCATCAGACCTCAATCCTGGTCCTGCATTCAGTCGGGAAAACTGTTGTGAATACAAATGATTCCAGGCATTGCTGATAGACTCAGAAGGAGACTGAGTTCAGTATTCACTTGAACCCAGCACACTGGGGAAATTCAGGGACTTTGAGGTCACGCAAAATTGTTCCTCTAGCAAAATCAATGCAGTTTTTGTGTAAATCAGCTTTGGAACAGCTTCAGGTTTCTGCGGAGGATTACTCTTCACTCAAAGAGATGGTGAGACTCGGCAAAAAAATTCGTACCTGAAACTTTCCCAAACTTTACTAAAATAGAAATGAAAGGCCATATTCTTAGCTAGCGTATGCTGGTGCAGATCTGCTGTATGACAGTTACGATGCAGATCAGCAAGGCTTGCATTTATTTAGCTGGCTGACCCACCTCTTCTATTGATCAGTTTTGTGGCTGAAATCATCACGATATAGTTTTGTCTATGACAAATGAAATGTCAACAACTTTAAATACAACAAAGCCACATATCGTTATTCAGTTTGGTTTCAGAGCACTTCTAAGAAATGTCTGAGCTGTGAATGTCATGGGATTTGCACATCAGTTCAGCTTTTTCTGCTCTAGCACAGGGAAACCTTCCTTTGTATAGTGGAGGAAGTCTTTGCTATCGGCGCCCTTGGTCCTAATGTCCTAATGTCACTTACGGATGAGACAGCTGAGCCAGCGCCACAGCAGGATTGATTGAAGGTGTGCCCTTGTGAAAAGGTAGGTAGAAACTTCTATTTCTTTTGATTTCTGCCTCAAACTGGTCCAATTTGGGTACCCAGTAATACACTTGCCTTTTCTGCCAGGTGGATGTTTGCTGTATCATTTTCATTAGGTATAGACTTCCATAAGGGTTTGTTACCTGATGTCAACTCCAACAAAAATGTGCAAAGCTCAGCCTGAGCAAATGAGAAGGAAAACAGGGAAAGTTGGTTGTGCACGGAGCGAGGTGCTTGACTTCATTTCTGTTCAAGCTGGGATTTGGTAGGCGATATCTAATGAATGAGGACCTGCAAAGAGACCAGCTGTTGTCTTGTAGCAGAGAAAGGACTTTGGTTTTCTTTTCAGTCCACTGGTAAAAATGCCTAAACCGGAACCCTTACAGTTCGAATTTTTATCACCTGACCGAAGTTTTGATAAATTTAGAAACTGACACATTGGACACAGTGCTTCACTGGTTTCATCCTTCAGTTCTGTCCTTCTTCAGCTATCAGCAGCAGAAATACAGGGAGGAAAAACCATAACCAAGGAGGACAGCAGGGAGATGGTGGTTCGGATTTGCTGAGCAGCCTCAGGTGTACTGATGCTGAACGGGAAGAGCGGGCCTGCTCTGTGGATGCAGCCGTAAACAAAAGACAATGAGTGAAAACACTAACACCACACTTCCGCGGAATGTTTGCCCACAGACATTGTTAACCCCAGGTACTTGGAAGAGGGTTGGAAGCAGCAAGGGACTTGCTCACTGCAGCTGTGGGCAGAGAAGCAGAGGGCTGTCCCACTTCCCAGAGGCAGTGTAGGAAGTCAGTACAGAGCTGGGGCTCGACCCCAGCTACCCTCACTCTCACTCTTCTTGTCTAACTGCTGTGCAACGCTGAGTCTTTCATCTTAAACCTTCCTCAGTCGTCTCAAAAGTGCAGTCTGATAACACTGCTATGGAAACTTCGGGCCTGTATGGGGTCCTTACATAAAACCTCACATAATAAAGGAGATATTTATATCCTTTCAGTACAAAGAAAGTTAATAATCACCATTAGAAACACTATGAAATGAGAGCACACAAATCAGAGTTAGCTCTGCTTGGAGTGTAAATTGCATAGTACTCCAAGATGAACAAACGCATGTTGTATTCTTTTCATGGTTATATTTAAATCTGTGTTTTCTTTAATTTAAATCTGTTCTATAAAGATCTCAGCAATTTGAAACAAAAGTATCCTTTAAAAAAAAATAAAAATGACATGATAGCATCCTTCATGCCAGGCTGGCCCTGTTGTGATTTTACATTGAGGGTGCATTTTAATTGATGAAATGTGCTACACAGCACAACTTGAAAAAGTAACAACCTTTAGTTACCATTTGGAAATGTGATGGAGGTGCCAGAAGTTAAACTCTTAGGACTAAATGAAATAACAGAAGCTCCCTATCCTTTCTTGAAGACGCTCATTAGTTTTCACTTTCTCACATTCTGTTTGCCATGGATTTCATCCAAGAATGACGGATGTAGAGTTATTAAGCAAGTGATAGTTTCAAAACTCCAAGTGTCAGTGCTCAATGTGGAAGCTCAGTTACCTTGCAGAGGACAAGAGGCTTAAGTACCCATACCCCGGAGCTGGCATCGTCGCAGAGGGAATGATCACACGGAAAGGTACTGACAGAACAGTCTGAGAGACGCAAGTCAGTTATAGGAATGTTTGAGGAATAATCTGGTATTTGAATGCTTCAGCACACACAGGAAGGAGTATTAATATGCAGAAGGCAATGAACAAGCACCTTTTCTTAAATTCAGTCCAGGGCTGGGGTGCAGGGATATCTCAAATACTATAAGGCCTCTTTGAGCGAAGAGGCAATTCACTAATGTTTCTGGTTATGGGATTAGAAGAGAAACCTGCCTGTGCAGGTCACTCCTGTGGGCCTGCTGACCAGTCATGGTCCATGGGACATGCTCCATAGGCAGGGTACAAATGGCTGCACTAAACGAACCTCTGGAGAACACAGAAGGCAAAGCAGTACCTCAGCATCTGGCCTTCTCCGACTGGGACACTGTGATCTCTCCCCATTGTACCTTCCTGTCCTGGCTTTGGCTGGGATAGAGTTATTTTTCTTTCTAGTAGCTGGAGCAGTGTTGTGTTTTGGATGCAGTATGAGACTAATGCTGATAACACATGGATGATTTAGTTGTTGCTGGGTAGTTGTAGTGTCTACACTAAGTCAAGGACTTTTCAGCTACTCACACCCTGCCAGCTGCACCAGAAGCCAGGAGAGCACAGCCAGGACACTGACCCAGACTGGCCAAAGGGAAATTCCCTGCCATAGGACGTCATGCTAAAGATATAACAGGGAAGCTAGCTGGGAGGCGGGATCGCTGCTTGGAAACAGACTGGGCATCGGGTTGATTTTTCTCCCTGTGGTGAGCAATTGCATTTGTACAGTTGTTGTTGTTGTTGTTGTTGTTGTTGTTATTATTATTATTATTATTATTAATATTATTATTATATTTTTTCTTTCTTTGTTTTTCCTATCAAACTGCCTTTATCTCAATCCATGAGTGTTTTTCCCATGCTCCTTCCCATCCCCTTTGTGAGGGGTGAGGGAGCAGCTGCGTGGTGCTTAGCTGCTAGCTGGGGTTAAACCACAACACTTCCCAATCGACAACACTGCCACACTTCCCTCCTTTTCTGAAGATTTATCCCTCCCCAGCCCAAGATGGACATTTCATCTGACCCCATGCTGACGCTCTGAATGGGCCAAGCCCATGTGTCAAGCTAGACCTGACCCGATCCGGTCTGGGTTTTTTTATTCCTTTTCCTCATGCTTTTGCACTTGAAGATTTTGCTCATAAACCAAAGCGGAAGCAAAAAATAACACCGAAAAAAGCTGGTTACGTAGGGTTTTTTCTGTCCTAGATGCTGAGTGAAAAGCCTGTTGAGCAGTTTCTTATTTGATTTCCAGGCTCAAGTGACTTGATGTGTGTCAGCTTGAATCACACCCTGCGGCTCTGGAAGTCTACCTAGTCCTGGCTGGCAGCTTGTTTCATATTCCACACCTGGAAGCCAACAGGGTCATATCCAGAACCAAAGCCTGAACACTCCTCCTGTAAGTGTTTATCTGTTTAAACTACAAGATTCAGCCTTATTTGTAAAGATTTGATTTTACTTTTGAGTTAACTTAGAGACTCATTGTTAGTGTCCACCTGGCTGTTGGTGGAAACCTTTCAGAGCAGTGGCTCTTACTTGGTTTCTGTTGTTGTCAGTTGTCGAAAGGCTTGCAGGAATTTGGATACGTGCAAGCTGATCCCGTTTTTCAGTTTGTTTCAGCCAAACAGCTCAATTTTAGATCTCTGTCCACAGCACTCATACACTATTTCTTTCATCTCCTTTTAATTGTTTTATGGAAACAATTTGCACCTGAATTTCTTATATTTGAGCGGCCCTTTCAGCTTCCTTTTCCAAGACAGCTGAAGCGGTGAAAATCTATTTTTGCAACATTGTCTTCTGAGAGCACCATAATTCAAGGGATGATATAGATTAATTCAAGATACGTCAGGGGAAAACAAGAACAATGATTGGAGCGGTAGATAACATGACCTGGTTAAGGAGGGGAGAAGGATTTATTTCTTCCCTCTCTGTAGCTTCCTTATTTTGTATCTGCAGGCCTTACCCTGTTTTCTGCAGAACACCTCTTTTTGAGATCCCAGTGCCCAATGTGGATGAGAAGCACTGGGAGCTGCAGGGAGACTTTGGGTTTGAACATCTTCTGTGAAACACTGAAATCGGTTGTCTCGAGAGGTCACCGATTATTCATCACTGGAGGTGCTGACAACACCAGAAAGCTGAGCGTGCTTTTGGGTGGCTGAATGTACTAGGTGACCTCTCGGGCTTTTTTCCAGCAAATTTAATCCAGAGGAATTTTCTTCCCCCTCGAAGCTAGGATGCTGTGACATTTGCTGCCAGGCTGAGTAGAGGACCCTTTCAGGGATCTTCTCTGGAAGCAAAAAAAATTGACTTAAGCCTATTCAATGGTGTCTTGTGTATGAGTACATAGCTAGTCCCTAATTCCTGCTCCCTGGAGATTTTAAAGCCCTCTTGCAGCAGATACTGTGATCTGGCAGTTCTCAGCCTTGGCTTTTGTTGTGGCTTTCCCACTCCCTCTGATTCTGCTGTCTCGATCTGCTCCTTAGGCACCCTTTGGTAGGCCTTTTCTTCTCTTTTTTGGCTTCACACCTGCATCTCAACTCATGACTGTGCTTTCCCATGGGTTTACTGTCAGACCCTGTGCGTACACAGTCATCTTTCATTGGGGACTTCATACTGTCTCACTTTGTCTCCTGCTCTCTAGCACGTTTTGGGCAGCCCTGACAGTATTCTTCCAATACATATTTTGCTGGAAGTCCACACATTTATTCTTTACTGTTTTTAGTCTCCCTGTAACCTTAATTAGAAATGTAATTAGATGATGGCCACTGTTCCTTGGGAGCTCCCAAGCATGCACTAATTTATAACCCACCATTACTCAGTACGAATCATAGAAAAATCCATTTGCTGTAACAGCTGTTGCAGGGCATGGATGGGAAACAAGGTGGCAGGCCATTTCTAGAAAGGTCCAGAAGAAAATGGGTGTGATTGAACTGTCCGAATGTAATAGAGTGCCTTCAGAAATGGATGAGGGCTCATTTATCTCTGCTCTACCAATTATACCATTACAGTTCTTGCCAGTAAGAATTTTTAACATACGGTTTGCTGCTGGGTTCATGAAAACAGGGCTGGTCTGGGCTGTGAGAGATCCCCTGCGAGATCCTCTGTCCAAAAGCAGGCTTGCTCCTGGCAGAGCTTTGTGTAGCGTATTCTTTAACACGCTCTGTTACAGTGTCCCGAGCATATCCTAAGGAGGTTTTTTTTTTGAGTGAAAGACAAGACAGCAAGGTCTGGAACAAGAACAGGAGCAACAATAACATCCCATCGAGAGTCAAAGAGTTTGAGAGCTTCCAGTGGCACGTTGCTTGCAGTCGTACGAGATGGTGCAGAGTAGTAAGAGTGGGTCTGCACCACAGTTGTGAAAACAGATGTGGAAGAGAGGATTTCTGTCCCAAAGAGCTGACAAAAGTAATAAGCAAGTTGTGCATCTATTTCAGCTTGAGGGTTTTTTTTGGCTTTGTGATTTGATTTTATTTAACCTGAATCAGTTTGTCCATCTTCATTTAATATTATTCAGGATTCCAGAAAGGAAATGCTTTGCAATGGCAGATTTTATTGAAAATTGCTCAATGTGGGCCGCAGAATAATGCACTGATCTTCCTCGGTCCATGGTAGGATCATGCCTGCCAGTTTACCAGTTACGTATGAGTCTGGGCTGGCACTGATACCCTCAGACTGAACGTACACGCAGATTCAGCTCTAACTGTTGTCGTGCACAGCTTCTATATATCGAACTTGTCATCCGTGGTTAGCATTAGGATAATAGACATCTCAAAATAGCTCGCTAACCTCTTCACTACCAGCGTTATGTCCACTGAGACAGAGTGGATGGAAGGACGTCTTCCAACTTCTGTTGAAATACATGGAAAAACTCACGCTGACTTCATGAGAAGTTAGATCAAGTTCCAAGACTGCATGTCAACATTTTTCTGACTGGTCCTGGCTCTGCACAGGGGCCCCTACATCATGTTGCATTCCTTTGCAGAAAAAAGGATGTGGTAATTTTTTACTCTTCCTGAGACAGCTCTCTTTGGAAATCACATTTGTTTTCTCTGTAAGTGCCAGAAAGAAATGGATGTGAAAAGCTCAACAGTCAACTCTGAACGGCCTTTTATGCTGGCATCATTTTTTGGAGGGGGGAGGGAGTGTGCACGCACATGCACTCACAGCTAAGGTCTTAATTCTATCTCCAGATGCTGTGCATAATCTAGAGGTTTATCTTAATGAATTATTTCTGTTATTACTACAGGCAAAGTGAGATTTAATTTGATGTGTGATATATCCCTGGATTAACTACCCTTTGGTTTTATTTGCTCCATAATGGTGAATTTTTGTTTATAGACCCATTTTGTAATTACATCCCTGAGCTCACAAGGGCTACGGCAATATTGCTCCATCCTATAGGAGATCAGGATCCAATTCCTTTCTCCCAGCCCTGTTGTCAGCTGTGGCTAAAACAGAAGCTGTACAATATGCTGCTCACCATTTTGTCTTGCTTAATAGCAGCTTTACAGGACAAAGTGCATTGAATTGAGAGACTCTCCTTAGCTGAAAAGACCGTGATTACCACTTGAGAGCCATATGCAAAGTGGCAGAGAAGTTTCACCTTGAAAAATGACAACAATGTGGGTTATAACGAGTACCAGGAACAATCAGTTGAATCCTTCATGATACCAACACACTGAAAGTGTCCTGACACCACAGAGACTCCAAGGGTGGTACAGGGAGCTGTGAGGCAGGGAGCGTGTGGAGCAGAGGTTCATTAATTCCTTGTTTCTCAGCTGACCTCCTCTCGGTGGGAAGCCAAGCCTTCACCCCATGCTGAACAATTGTCTTGGTTGACAAAGATGCAGTGCAGGCTGGCAGTCACGGTGCTGGGACACTCTTCCTCCCTTGAAGCTCTGGATTTCCTACTCCATCCAGCCCAGCACAACCCCTTCCCTCATCTTCTACCCAGGAGGTTTAGGACCAACATACCTGTGCTGGCTCATATTCAAAACATCTCTTTAGCACTTTCCTTGCAATACCACCAGTTATCACAAGAAAAAGAGAAGCCTGCCGCAAATCCAGCTCATCCACATCCCTGCTGCCGGCGTGGCAAAGCCGTGGGAGTACGAGTGGGGAGAGGGGCAGCAGCACAGGGAGAGGGCTGAGATCTTGCGGTGGCTCCACAAAGCTGCGGTTACAGGAGCCGTGACAGCACCCGTACCTAATCCCCTGGCAACATATGGTATTGCATACACGAAGAATCGTGTTTCATTGCAATCATAGTGATCTTAATTACTACTACTTATAACAACAGAAGTCAGCATAAGTACCAAGAAAAGTAAGTGGAAGCAAACAAATCCATCTGGGCATGAGTACGCCCCTTGGAAAGAGTGGGTTTTTTAACTTGTGAGTCAAAGCAGCGTTGCCTCCAAGTCATACACTCCAGCTTGACCCTTCACTCATGAGCACGCACTCAGCTTCCTGGGAGGGTGGACCAACCTCCTCCCTCCCTGGTGACCCATGCTGGAGCATCAGAGCTTTGCTCCCGCTGTACCCTGGCATCACGGAGCACCCCATGTCTGCCCTGGAGGGGGGACCTCCCTGGGACAAGCCAGCAGGTATGAAGTTCAAACAGAAGGTCATGCTTTTCAGGGAGGAAGGTGCTGGATTCAATGCCTATTCAAAGAGAGTCAGGCTAGAAAATATGCATATTTTCTAGGTATATATCATGCTGAAGACAAAATATTTTTTTATTAACAGACAGGAGTGTTTGAAGCCATTAACTGCACCGAGCCAAAGCCTCCAGTTCGTAAAGAGTGCCTGCAGATTTACGTTGTACGGCATGTATTTGTAATTGCTCCTGACGTGTCAGTTCTCGTACACTTCCATTAAAAGTTTATGTCCACTTTTTTTTTCTTCCCCAGCTAATAAAATTAAATGTTGGAAAGCCAAAGTGAAAAAATAAACATGTCAGAGTCTTGCTTGGACCGGTACAAGATGGGATATTCAGAGCTGACACCAAAGCTGTCTTCAAAATCACCTACTGTTCAGAGAGCAGTGTACTAACACTCAGCTTCCTGCCTTTTCCCAGTTAAAACCAAACCTGTGGTGTTGTTTTACTGCCTTGGGAGTGTGAATTTCAAACGGCCCTTAAGGGTGGAAAGTGATTTAAAAATATTTTTCTAAGAAACCCCAAGACACAAGCAGCATTTTTATGAGTGAAAATCTAGGAGTATGCGTCAACATTTGCAAACATATCTGAGGGATGCAAGCAACATAAATCCTAGGACTTTAAAGTTGTCATGAGGCCAAAGCCTTGTTTCCTTTACCCATATGAGTAGTCTTGCTCCAGTCAATGACTTGAAATGTTTTTTGTAAATAAAAGGAGCAAGACTAAGCCTGAAGTCTAGAGAAAATAATATGAACAATCTTTCTTCCCCCCCCCGGGAGGAGAAGCCAAGCATTCCTTGACTTGACCTGTCCCCACACAGCCCTGGGGCAGGATCCACCATGCCTGCTGCCCTGAGTACCGGGTTCCCTCCTCCCGGCTTTCCATGCAGCTCCTGGTTGCCCTGCATCATGCTGGTGCTGCCTGGCTCTGTGCTGGCACGCTGCGTCCAGGGCGCTGCCCCTTCGCCCTCGGTGTGCTGCAACCAGGGGACTGGGATCCTTTGCCTGGTCCCGCTCCAGGGCTTGAGTGAAGAGGACCATGGACCCGAGGGGAGGGGAGCAGCAGGACAGAGGATTACCCCACTTCACCTTTCGCTGCACGTTCAAGTGAGGGCACAAGCCCTTCCAGCACTGGCTTTGGTTTTTAAGGCCAGAAAGGACCATTATGATAATCCAGTTTCACCACATCTCCTAATGAAAGGGAGTGAGGAACCAATAACATGCTCAAGAAATTAAAGAGAGCTTGCACTGACTTTAAAAGCTACCATAGAGAATTTATGCTGATAATTATAGCCCTGCTACAAATTTCTGGAGAAAAAAGGTTGTTGTTTTTTTTTCTCCCCCGTTCTAGAGTACTTTTTTTTTTTTTGCAAGAAGTGGATGCTAGTCCTGCTATTTGCCTTCTACTGCAGCAGGTCATTTACCGATCCTTTTTTCTATGCTAATAAGGTATAATAAATTTAACACCACTAAAGAAACTATAAAGACTTGAAGACCATTATTACAGATTTTGTATGTGCAGTGAAAGGCAAATTGTTTGCAGCTATTATTGATCGGGAAAGGCTGAGTTAATGTAATTGCAGAACATAAAAGGAGGAAATATAATAAAAAATAAAATTAATATACCAGTCACAGAATCTGAACTCAAAAAGCCAATAAAAGACATGCAATAAAGCACTCCAGAGAAATGAAACGCTGTCACAGTGAATATCAAGCTATTTACTGAAAAGTACAAATATCAACCAAGGCATTCCTCACCACTCAGAGATTCTACACCCACCGCTTTACAAAATTACTAACTGCAGCTAAAACCATTGCAAAGTGTCAGCAAGGTCTTCACCTGCCCTGCCGTGGAGGTACATCTCTCAAGTCTTACCCTGGGCTGCAGAGTAAGGAATGGGAAAGAAGTTGGGCCAGAAGGAAAATGCCGGTGTCATCAGGCTACAGACAGAACAGCTAAAAATGGAAAGTTTCGCGGGGAGCTGGGGTCCAGTTACACTGCAACGCAAGATGTCCTACGATAAAGTGCCCATTTAAACAGTACCCCGTTGTGAGGACAACGGTGTTCTCGATGTCAAAAATCATGAGTCAGACCCCACAAGAATCATGACATTGACTAGAGAATCAGGAGACTGAACATCACAATTAAATATACGTCCTTTGTATTTGTTGTATGGCTTTTTTGGACTTTCTACCTAGAGTTTGGATTTTCAGGCTTTGCTCTGTCTCTGTGAAGATTTGGATTGTACTTTATTTTATGCCAAAGCTCAGATTAGTGACATGTTCAACCTTAGGCAGCTCTTGCCTTTGAGGGGTAAAGTCTGTTACTATGAGTATGTGTTTGCAGCAAGGGCAGACCTAGAGGTCTGTGGCAGATCAGCTAAAACCAAGAAAATGCTCTTACTCCTCAAGATGTGCAGATTAATGAGCTTCAGCAACTGATAAATTTGAATCTGGTTTTTTAGTTTGTAGGTTTAGTTAAATATTATATGAAGGGAAACAATGGTTTTCCCCATTTTCCATAATGCCATTTCTCCCTAAACCCTTGGGCAGGCTGGATTTCAGCAGCTCTTCAGGAGGATGCTCTGGCTCCAGAGCCGGCCGGAGGTCTATGCCTTATTAGCAATAAAAACGAAAGTGAAGCTGCTGCTGAATGTATGTTTTCTTCGTGTACAACAGGATTTTCTTAGCATTTTCAATTCAGAGGGGGAAAAATATCCTTTTACCATGTCCATCTGAAAAGAGGTAAAATACAGATCTTTCATAGGCTATATATTTAAAAAAAGAAATGGTGCTTTTAAAATGGGATGTCCAATATCTGGTGACTAATGGATGACAAAGAGGTTGTGGGGTACTTTATTAAACGTCTCTAGAGACAAAGAAGTCGATTGCTACTCACCAAGCTGATTTACAATGATAAAGATTTCTATTTGTACGAACCGCTCTGGCTTCAGTCACCTCCTCTTGTGGCTCAGGGCACACAGAGATAGAAAGCTTTACTTTTTCAAGAGGAAAGCATTTCTCTCTGAGCCTGGACTGACTGTATTTTTTTAGTTATCATGACAGTCCTATCAGACTAATGGGCTGACAGCACCTGAACAGCACTGGTATCTAGGAGGGGAATGATGCGACCTCGAAGAATCATTATGTCATATTTGGTAGGAGCTTCATTGTTTTATTGGTACCATTCCCTGTGCTGAAACCATTCAAAAATGAAATAAAACACTTCTCTGCATTTATCAGTTGTGAGAGGGAAGAGTGCACAATTTCACCTGGATTGCTGCCAACAGAGGAGAGAAATGAAGCTGGGACAGAGAGGAGGGAGTGCAAAGGGAGCGCTCCGGAGTCACTGACAGGGTGTCCTTGGAAGCCCGGGTCAGTAACCGCAGCGTGTCTGTGTAGGGGATCAGCAGCCCCAGCTGGCCCAAGCAGAAATAATTCCTTGTTTCTGTGACACTACTTGCTCTACTTGAGCTTTGCTTTCTCATCACAGTTTTTGGTGGCATAACCTACTTCACAGCACTGATCTCAGTCTGCGCTTAGGACACCAGCTCTTGTTTGTTCTGCTCTGGTCTGAACTCTCTTTTAAGTGGAGTGCTCCGCATTTACTGCATCAAGACATGTTGTCCTGTGTCCAAAGTTCAGGCTAGAAACACTATCAGTGAATCTCCTGCTTCCCTAAACCTGATACTACTACCAACACGATTCTGGAGAGAGCCTGGGAGTATACTGAAGGTAAATGTGTAATAATCAAGGCCAGCAATGGAACAAGGACAGACAAAAGAGACCAGAAATACAGCTGCTGATTTGCAAAGCCCTGTTGTTCCACTGCCTTGCGGTGTGCTAACAACTAAGACTGCAGAGCGATATCTTTGCTGATGCAATATTGAAGGTGGACAAAACCTCCGTACTTGGGGAAGGCTCAATAAAAAGGAATTGCAGCTTCAATGAAAAGTACTTGCAACATGAAACTTGTGATGGGCTTGTGAGGGTGTCAGTGTGACAGAAACCCTGGGGTTTCCTACAGGATGCCCATTGATATGAATAGCAAGGTCACGATGGATCTCGGGGATCCGTCAATCACCGCAGCGCAGACTGCAGGCATGGCATAGCTGGAGCGACACAGTCACTTCCATAGCGCTGGCTGAGCTGGGCTGCCTGGGCTCTCATGGCTTTAAATGAAAGCAAGTTATTACAGGAGGAGCTCGGAGATGTTCTAGCATGACAAAGGTGTGACACCCGGTCTTGTGCGTGCCTCTTTCCTGCAAAAACACAGACATTGTGAAGTAGCTGACTCATCACCTTTTGCCCTAAAAATACCCAGCAATTTAACAGGAGGAGATATTTTAAGGACATTAATTTTATAGTTTGAAGGTATAAATTCTCTCTCTTTCCATGGGTAATCCTGTTATGGGATAACATGATTTTAGGACAGCCCATTCTAAAGGACAACCTCTTCAGCCTTGTCTGACTGAAGTCTCTAAGTCCTTCGTAACTCCCTTCACGCAAAGAAAATGGAAAAATCTTAACTTTCTGTGACAACTGTTGAGCTGCGTGTCAGTCGAATTCACTAATGTATTGCACAGCATCTATAAAATTTGACATTCTCGGTTTCATTGAACTATGCAGACATGCCACTACCCAAAGGAGCCTACAGCCTGCCACACCTGCATTTGGCTGTAACGCGTATCGGTGCACACCAGCTGGAGGTGGGCCTGCTCACACCGCTGCATTTATCTGCTGCTCTTCCCGCTGGTTTTACCTTCGCAGCATCCTTACAGAGCAGCCATGCGTTACCTCTTGTTTTAAATGTGGGTAAAGTGAGGAACAAACAGACTAAATGAGTTTCCCAGAGTCTCTGTGAAAGGCAAGAGCTGAACTCGCATGAACCAGAGCAGTGGTAAAAAATCGCTGTCTCCCCAGTTTGCCCTCATTCATTTTCACCAAAAATTCCCAAGGAAGGTGTTCATTGAAGAGAAGATTTTACACTTCCAACTTCCCAGCTAGTCCCCAAGCGTTCAGTTTTGGCTTGCTGTACAGAACACTAGCACACTAACAGTGAACGGTATTTCCTTCATGCCAAAAATTAACTAGCTAAGGTCTTACGTGTCAGTGGGGTTCTCCAGAAGCAGACTGTTATTTCCACTCGGTTTGCTTTCTGGAAATAAAAACTTGGTTCTTTAAATCCAGACAAGTCCAGTTCTTTCCTCAGCAAGAGGAAATATTTCTAGAATGGCTGCTGAAATTTAGTGATGTTATTATTTATGTTTACTGCAACAGCATTTAGGAGCCTGGGGAATGGACCAGAAGCCTGCTGTGATAGGTGCTGTGCAAATACAGGATAAAGAACAGTCCCTGATGTTGGTGATGTGGGGTAGGGAGAAACGGGGGTGTGCAGCAAGCACAGAAACATTGCAAAGTTCAAAAGTGAGTATCTTTTCCCATATTAAATGGTAATGAGCTGCAATAGAAAGGTTGCTTTTAAACTACACTATGGTATCTCAGTACTGACAACTCCCTGCTCATTCTCACCTTCATCTTTCAAAACACACTTCTTGGTTCCTTACAAAACATTTTCCCCACCCTGGAAAAAAACTCAATTATTTTCTTCACTCTCAGTGAACAAATGGTTCACTATGGATTCTGCGCTCCAGCGAGGTCAAAATCTACGTGCACTAATGATTTTAACTCAATGATAACATCTCCATGTCCTGTCTGGGGAATATCACTGATATTTTCTGGAATAAAGCAGAAAGTGAATTTTTCTGCTTGAGTTTAGGTTTCAAGCTACTCCCTTCTATTTAAATGTTTCTTCAAAGGAGAGACAGCTCATTTCCGTAAGAAACTGTATCCACCCACCGAATGTTATTTCTCACTGTACATAAGTAATAGGAGATTTCCTACTTTTTGCCCACTTCTACCCCATAGATTTAATATGTAAACTGGGAACACGCAGACTATATTGCTTGGCACAAGTCAGCGAGGTTTCACCTGTGAGAACACAGTATGAATTCAACCTTTGGCTGCTTGTACTAAACCACAGGGAGAATCTACATTTAAGTGATGTAAGGTTCATAGGTTGGACACCAACCCGCAGAACCAAACCCACGGAGCGGTGTTTAGGCTTGCAGAGCTCGCTGACCCTCTCACTCCATGTCGTTTGAGTCGTTAGGGAATGAGAGAGGCTTGTCCCAGAGCAAACGCTGAGGGAGCATGCTGCTCCCCCCTTGTTACAGGGGGCTCCTGGTACTTGGGGGAGGATGCCAAGGCACAAAGCTCTTATCAAAAGACTGAATGGGAAAGGAAAATATGATCTATTTCTTGAAGGAGGCAGAGAAAAAGTGATTGATGCGCTGGAAGTGAGTGTGTGGTGCATCAGGAGGGCATACTCACTCTCCCATTTACAGTTAAACTTCCTTTTGTGTTCTGGAGTTATATTTAAACATTCATTCAACCTTAATGCACAAAGCACCTGATATTCCTTGCTATCCCCTGCAATGAATCCCCAGGATTCATTTCCGTAACCTCAGTGTATCACTGATCTCAGCGCCACAACAGGTGAGCGAAATTTATACCAGGGTTTGCCCTTTCAATTTCACACATTTTTGTGTGAACCTTGAGAGGAGGGAGGAGACTTATTCCTGGTTCGTATGTGATTTCGATTTTCTGCTCCTTTTTTTTTGGGGGTGGGGGGTGTCCATGGATTTGTGTCCATGGATTGGTTTAGATTCCAGATGAATCCAGGTCTTAAGCCATTATTTTTCCTTTGTCACAGGTCAATTGCCTTACTTAATTTTCAGAGTGAGGCGAGCTCTATTGCTCAGAACGCGGAATTGGAGCTCCAACAAACCTCTGCTAGGAGTGGAGTGACAGCCAAAGTTCTGATTAACTTCACCTCTTTTGCGGGCTTCTGCAACGAACGCGAACGGCTGTGAAATCTTTTCCAGCAGGGTAATGGAGGGAGGAAAATAGTTGGCTGTAAGTTTGAGAATTATTATTCCTATAAACCCATTCACACACCTATCACTTGGGACAAGTGAAGGTCCAAAGACATGCCAAGCAATTACACAGCTACATAGGTCCGTGCACAAGATATTCCGCATCACGTTGGCTGTAATTTGCGCTTGCTACGTTGGCACTAGCTCTGCTGGTGTCAGGTGGCAACAGAGAAAACAACTTTTCTGGGAGACTAAATCCATTTCAACTGTGGCCAAGCCATGTCCTTGTTTTGGAAAGTCTGATTGGAAACAGCAGCACCTTTCAATGTGAAGTCGAAAAAAGGTTTACAAAACTCAAACTCCTTAGTCACTGATTTTCACCCCACTCCCAAGCTGTGTCGAGATGCTCAGAGCCTGTTGGTGACACCGACGTAACTGGCCACAGCTTGCAGGGGATTTAAGAGAAAATGTTCAGTCCTAGTTCTGACCTTAACCATCTCTTTGTGTCCTGATGAGAAATGATTTCTAAACAGGTTTATGTTTTCCCTCGCTACTCATTTAAGTTGAGAGAAACCAGATGAATCTGTTTCCTAGTTCAGGTACAAAGACAGAGCAACCACCTTTCTCAAATCACTGAAGTTTACGGCATGAAGGATCTTGGCAAAGTAGAAAGAGAAGTCAAGATCATCATTCATCTTTTACAATGTGTTTGCAGATGCTTAGGGGTCTACAAAAGGGTTGATGTGGTGATGGAGTGAGTCTTGGCCTTGTACAAGCTACTGTTCAATACTTGAACAAATCAATTAACCCCTTTTTCTCTATTGCTAAACTGAAGACTGCTGTTCCCTGCCAAGAAGGTGGCTCACTTCACTGTTTTTCCCAAGGTATTTTTAATTCTTCCTTCATTCAGCCTTTCAGAGACCCAAAGCCCATTGTTGCCCTAAAACAGACCACAGAAAAGGACACAGCAAGACAGATGGGCCTGTTCTGAAGGGTTTCTGACACCTAAAAAATGCGACACTGAAAACTAGACAGGTAAGGATTTGTTGGAACACCTCCCTTTTGACCAAGGATTTTCTTTAGTATTGAGGAGAGAAATACAGTCAGTTACTTTGGTGTGAAATGTAACACATATGACTTCTGACTTGACTTGTCAGAAGCCGAGAGACCACGTCAGAAGAGGTAAAGGTGTCCCTGTTTCCTTGAGAAGCATGTCCCTCCAGCTGCAGTGACTGCGTGCCATCCACAGTATTAAAAGATCCAAGAGACTTTACAAAGCATCGCTATGCTCCTAGAGCCTTACCTATTATTCTGGTATCTGTTTGTGGGCAGGACAGAAAAGCCCCCTCACCTTAACCGCAGTACGTCCAAAGACTGTAACTCCTGTACAAAGATTTCGACCTCGGACTTTCAGAGCTGTGCCCCTGAAAATCAAGTCTCTTGTTGGATGAGGCTGCAAAGACTTAGAGTAGCGTGAACAAGGTTAGTCTGAAAATTAGTTATTGTAACCGCATCGTCTCCCAGGACTACTTTGGCACGGCACTGTAGCTGCTTTCCACCATTTGCTTGCCCCACGAGGACAGATAGTTCAGAATCGCGTCTCCCGCTCCCAGTAATACTGTGTTTTGCATTGCTGCTTCTGCTTTGCCATTTATCTGCCAAATGCTGCAGGTGCTGAAATACAAAGGTCAAAGCACCTATATGGTCCTTTTGGATCACAAAACCATCTCACAGAAACCAAAAGTCCAAAAGGACCTGTGTCTTTTTCCCTCACAGGAAAACCTAACAGGGAATCTATGGAGCGACATCCAAGTGCCAAAGCCTATGCAAGGATTTATTGTGAATGTCTTTACAAGATGCCTTCCTTGTTGGAGATAGGTCCTCTGGGACTCCCCTTCATGATATTGCTAATCCCATCGATTCAAAATTTACGATGCGCCTTCCCTAGAATACCAAGATGACTTTAAAAACACAGCGTAGATTGGGCCTTTTGCTAATTTTACCGTCATTTTCCTTTTCAGATTTGAGCACGCAGGCATTTACTGTATTCACAGGTTTCCTTTTGCAATCAGAAGAGCTAGAAACTAACTTTAATTTGTATGCAAGATTGTATTCAGTGCATGTGTTTACTGATATTCTTGTACGGATCTGAGGTTCGGGGTTTTGCCTGGAATCAGTCACGCCAAGAGTCCGGATCACATGGTAAAAGTGATTTCATGCAAGGTGTGTGTGCATGCAAGTGTGTGTGTTCACGTGTGGGGTTTTTCTGCCTGCTCCTTCAGTCGCTGGTTTAGGAATCAAAATTAGTTTGAAAATATTTTTACTTTCCACACGCACAAAAAGTAACTGCAAATATAGTTTCTCTTTTATGTTTTAAAACCTTTCCCATCATGTTTCTCCGTGCTTGTGAGCTCCAAGTACCTGGAGACTAACTGGAGCTACTCTGCAGTTCCCTGCTGCATGCAGGTGGAGGGAGAGACAAGGCTGTAGCCTGGCTGCCCCCAATGTCCTGCCCGGGGAATAAACACCTTCATTCCATACGTGCCAATTCCTGAGCCTCCGACATCCTTATTATTTACAGCGATAATATACAAAGGCCTTCCAAACACATATGTGACTGAGGCAAAAATGATAGGTCAGAGAGAGACAAGCTTTCTATTCCAGGCAATACTTGAACTTGATGAAAAACGCATACTGGTAGATTTTGTTTTACAATGTCATATTATGTTTTCCCCTACCCTTTTCCTAGATGAGTTTAATCCGATTGGATGTAATTAAGAAAAATTTCCAAACAACATACAAGTTACATGACGCTTTCTTTATGTCAGATTAGTGAAAACTAATTTTTTTTACAATGTTACCTTCAAAAACCTACACAAGTATTTCCAAACTAGCATGTTTTCCCACTCCTATTTGCCTTCCCCTTCAAAGAAAAACATTTCCTCTATGGAACATGGTCTCGTTTTAGCTTGAAAGCACAGATTTACATCTCATCTCTGAGGCTCTGCGGTGCCTCCTGAGCACAGCAAGGATGAGTTCACAGGACAGTTCCAAACCAGCATTTTAGAAATATAAACCCAACCCCAAACCCTTCTGATAAATAATCCATTCGATCCCTGGGAATATCAGTAAAGACAGAAAAATGATAGCACCGAAAATAAAAACAAGAGCCGCCGTTATTAATAGAGGAGCTATACCAAGTGCACATTAAACGAAGCTCATTTAAACATGCTCTGGTTTAATTAGATTTAGTTTAGCCACCTAAAAAAATCCCAGCAGAACTTGTGGTGGGGCTTTCGCCGCTGCTCCCCGCTGTGAGCCCACCTGTTTCTGCCAGCCTCGCTGCCCTGGCAGTCGTAAAATCCCTGGGCTGGCTCCGCAGGCTGGGGCAGGTCGCGGGGACAAGCTTCCAGACTGCCTCGCTGTGATCTTTGGGGGAAAAAAGGGTTGGGGTTTTTTTTTTTGAGTGAAAAATGAGCTTCGGCCAAGATTTACTGTACAAAGAAAGAGAAACAAATACTGCTAAGCATCTAACTTTTTTTCAAACGGCGGGCTTGCAGGCAGGGAACAGACCTATCATTTCAAGTAGTTTTTCACACTCTGCGCAAAATCTATTAAGGAAACTACACTGTTTTAAGACAAACCCTCCCCCCAACACAATAATCATATATATTAAAAAAAACCTATACACAGATATATATCAGGAACAATGCTGCTGTGCTTTTGGCCGTATATTTGGATGCGGGAAAATTCTCCTCCTTGGAATAGTTTCCTCCCTGGGGAACGTTTGGAGCCTGACCCTAATCCCAAGGAAGCAGTGTCCGCAGGAAGCACCTTGGGTAGCACAGCCCGGGTGGAGAAGAGGCTCCCGTGAGCCACAGGCGGGGAGTGACGGGGACTATTTCTATATAAACAAGCCCGGGATCAGCTAAAGTTGCGTTTCACTGGCAAATGGAAATAAAGAGACAATTCAGAATCAAAGGTGAGTCAAAGAAAAAATATGTCCAATAAGAGGAGGCAGCCCAGACAATCAGTCAGATGCCAAAACATGTGACAGACCCAGAGGCAACTCCAAAACAACCAAACCAACTGCCTGTGGAGTCTGCCAAGGAGCCAGATGCTCCTGCTTAAAAATATCTTCCCCTGCCTTGGCATCTGCATTTTCTGCCTGCCGTCAAAAGAGGAGGGAGGGGAAAACGGGAGAGGGGTGCGGGAGCAGGGGTGGGGGGGCAGAAACTAATAATATTTTTGCCATTTTAATTCTATGTACTTCTGATTATTCATTTGCAGTTTGTCATCATGTCACCGGAGAGCAAAACAAAACCCCAGTCTGGCATTGGCTGGGAAGGGAAAAACAGGCAAAGCCCTCTATGCAAAGGAAGAAAAGGATGAGAAAGATCTAATAATTCCACATTGCTGTGGGTGGCGCATTCCTGTTAAGGTGATAAAAAACTATAAGCTGCTGGAGTTGGCAGTTTACCACCCAAGAAAGTGCCCGTGTGTCTGGACCTGCATCCCTGGCTGGTGGCGGGATGGAGCTGGGCACAGGATGCTCCAGCTCCCACACTCCCAGGGTATCCCCGCGGTGCCCCACACTCTGCAGCGGGGACGGACAGGGAACGGGCTGTGCTGAATGAAAGTATTGCTGCTAATAATCAAAGCAGCAGGTTTTGGTTCACGGAGGCTGCATCAGCTCAACAGAGGCTTAAAACACACTTTTGTAATATTAACTTACTGCAGGAAGATGCAGATTCTGTGTTACTGCAGTTATTGATTAAAACCATTAAATAAAATACACATCCTAGAGACATTAGATTATTCAAATAGGAAAAGGGCGATGTTAAAAAGGAGAGAATTTGTGCAATTTCTGTTACAGGAGGAACTGTAATGCAAAAAGCATGATCCCGCTTCATTTGCATGGAAGGTCTTGATCTCCTGTGTGAAAGTTTTCATAGGTGAATACACCCTTTCAGAAATGAAATTGCAAAACAGTTTTGTTTGCGTTTCGTGATTCTTCGAGTGGGAATCGGGAATCCCACGTGGGGTCTGTCCCTCTGTCACTGAACTGATCGAGCGGCCTCGGTTTTTGCACACACAAAACTTTTGTGCTCCCGCGTGTCGGACGCGTCCCTCAGCGCCCCATCCCAAGCAGCACGGTGCCTCCAAAGCCAGTGCTGTTGGAGCTGCAGGTACTGAACAAGACTCGGAATACAGCGCGCGCTCTTGGAGAGTGATTTTGCCTGAAAAGAGTGTTTGTTTTTGTGAGATAGAAATCAGAACTTTATCTTTCTTTTGAGCTGCCCAGGTTGGGTTATTTGTCAGGAGGGTTTGGGACACTAAGTGCATCAGGGACTGCCTCGATCGACACGCTTGAAAGCGAGAAACCTGGTACTAAATGAGAAACGTATCGGAGACCATCACTGCCTCTTCAAACGCAAACAGCACCAAGGTCAGGCCGAGCGGCGCTGGGGTAAGATTGCGCCCCAATCCCAAGCTCTGTAAAGGACAGAAGATCCTTTTGTGGTCTGTGAGTTGTTTTCCCACTCGGATGCATGGTGAGGCTCGGCTCTATAGCATTTCTTTCAGGGCAAGGTTTCACGACGTCTGATTGCCGGCAGAGAGGGCGAGCTCTGGGCTCGCAGCTTCTCTCTCAGTCCCTCAAGCAATCTGGCACCCATGGGACTGCCACCACCTTTTCTGCACTGAAGGGCTGAACTCCTCGCTGAAAATCTGTGCTACACCTTGTAGACTAAATTTTGCATACCGAACTCCTTCGCAGCGAAATGCAGCCGCAGTAAATAAATAACTAACAGAAGCCAAAACGGCAGTGTGGTGAATCGGCAAGATTATTTCAAATAAATTGAAAGAACTTGCGGTGACGAAGATTTCATGCGAATCTGGTACTGAGATTGTAAGAATTTTGCATGTCGACATAAAGTGACTGATAGCAAAGGAGTTTCTAGTCCCCCTCACGGCACACACAAATGTCTGTTAAAGACATAAATATTTAAAAACAACAGCTAGACTAAGAGGGTTAGCTTTCATTTCATCTAATTTGGCAAGCATTAGATACACCCACCAGAAATCATTTTATTTTGTGTAATTTAATAGCAGATCTATTGCAGCATCGCAGTTTCTGATATACCGAAACAAATCAATGTGGCCTTTTTTTGAGTTCAGAATTAATATAAGGCTGTATTTCAAATGTTAGATGGAAATCAATAAGGATTAAAACCTTTCTGTGTTAGTGACTTGTTTTCATCCTCTGCTGCAAAGTTTATTTGCCTTCCTGCATGTGATACAGAGACTTTGATCCTTGTTCAAATATCTCTGATTTTTTACTTCCCTCATGTTTGATCTGGTTCTCAGGTGAGAAATATTGGCAAAACTTGTTAGAATTACACCTGCCAACGGTAGCGTACAGGCTAGCGCCATGAAATTGTATAAACTGTACTATGCATGCCCTTTGGGTTCTTACACATCAGAATAATGTTCCCATAGAAATCAATCTGAGTTTCTAATTTATTAAACCCCCTCTCTTTCCCTCTCCTCATCCTTAAAGGGGTAGATGGAGATAGGGAGGAAGAAGTGAGATAATACTGAATAAACCAGGTTTAGAATGGTCATGGATGACCTTCACAATATGCGGTTTGCAATTTTGGATGGATTAAAGGAAACTAATGATGGCTTTGAAATGAGCTTTTGGATAAAGCTTGGGAAACTCTAATCATTACAAATCCACTACTTAAGAGAACAGTTCTGTGTAGCACACTGCGGCTTTAAAGCACACGCATCTTGTTTTCTTTCCTCCTCTCAAGACGCTTATTTTGCTTTCACTTATTCTAGGCTTCTTACGGAGCCCAGTGACTGTTTCCATTTTCTGCCCTGCCTTTTAATTTAAGGGAGCCTATTGTTTTTTTGCCATTGCATTGCCCTTACACTGCCTTTTGCGTTTAGTTTAGGACTCATAGAGTTAACAGGCTGGGGAAGAGAGAGAGGAAAAAAAAAAAAACCCAAAACCCACTTGCATTAAGCCTGAAGCCTGTCACCTTTTCTTGGCAATTACACTGCTAATGGCTGGGTCCCAAGCAAAGTGGCAAAGAATATCTCTTCTCACGTTCCCAACTCACAGTGCATTCCCAAATACCAGATGGTGTTTTTGGAATCCATTTCACTATGTTTGATATGACAATACTTTTGTATAATGTTAAATTATATATAACTATTTCAAATAGCTGATATCAGAACAAGGCAAGAAAAGGAATATTAGACGCAAGGAGGAAAGAGAGAAACCAAAGACTGAAGGTTCTCATCTCCTCCTGTTGTATCTTGTGTCTCTCAGATTTTTGTGTAATTTGAACAAAAGGGGAAATAAAAGTGGTTCAACAGACGAGCTCTCGCAGTGGTACTATACAGACATGGTGGTGTGTTCTTCCCAGAATTTGGTGTACATCTTAGGACACCTGCCAGCTCTACCGGAGGCAAATGCAAGACCTTAAATAGTGCAGAGAAAGCAGGAAAAAAGAAAAGGGGAGAAACTCCAGTCATGAGCAACCAAGACCCACCATTTTCCTTACAGAGTTTTCCTTGAAGTCTGGGGAAAAACAAGGCCCAGAAAATTCAGGAGGGATGAGTCGGTACATCTCCATTAACTTCAGCGAAACTATGCCAGCTGACAGCAGCTAAGTACTTGGCCCAGAATATTTAGGTTGAAGTAACTTGGATCTATGTAGTAAGTCATCTATACGTCTTCCTGAAGGTGGATCCAATCTCGCTTGCCCCAGATCAGCTATTTCAGTGTTATGTTAACACTGAGGGACTTAGAGGAGTTGGCAAATATCCCCTGGAATCAGGCCTGCAGCTTCAGTTGTGATACAATTCGTCCCGCCTGAAGAACAGGAGTAGCTTGGCCGTTTCTCAGGAGACCACCAGGACCTCAGCTTTTAGGGGGCACAAAGATCTTCCTTTGGCTTGACATGCTGCAAACCACTGCTTAAGAACAGGAGGAAAACGCACTGCGGAGGGAAAGAGATGTTCAAGGTGATCAGTGTCCCGTCAGCCTGCCTGTGACGCCACTTTCATTACCAGAGTCCCGTTGTTTATACACGGTTTAGTTCCATGATTTCTAAACTGAAATTGTTTACTTTAATGTAGCCAGAACTTTGTTTTCTTCCTTCTCAGTTGCAGCTCAAGGCACATTTTAACAACCAGCAAGCTTTCAGGATAAATGCTTACCAACAAAAACACTTCCCAAGCTTAACTGTAACATGAATATTGAAGTTATAAGGACACAACTTCACAAGTCATTTGTCTAGTTCAATCAGGTTTTTCTCCCGCGCGTGCTGCAAATCCGTGGCGTACATAATCCAAACGAAGGTTTCATTCAGACGGCTATGCGGGAGCAACTTACCTCATTAGTACTTACTTTTTACACAACAAAATACTGATTTTTTTCCCCCTTGATTATTTATACTGCCAGCGTACTGTAAAGATTATCAGCCCCTAAAAGGATCATGCAGATCCTGTGACTACTACATAATTAACAATAACTTGTAGTAATGCAATTTAAGAGTCTTTTTAATGGGCATAGATGGCAGAATGTATAGCCCATCTTTCTTTGTCATCCTAGAAAAGGGGCCCCATGCGGAGCTGCTGGTTGCTGAGTGATGCTTTGTAGTCTGTACCAGACAGTTGCACAGTACCAGCTGCATTGGCAGGTAGCCGAAGTGCAAAGAGATAGCTGCCAAGCTATGCTATACAAAGGAGGCAGTGCCAGAGAGAAAGGGACCTTTGCATGAAGTCACCTTTGACCCTGAAGCCAGCATGGATCCCATATTCATCAATTCCAGACAATTGCATCTTTCATTCCACCACAAACTATGATTAGAAAGGGCCCATTTGTGATAGTGATTGTTAGTTTACAGTTCCCAGCGATTGAATTATTTAATCTTTAGTTCTGTTGGCAGCAATATTTTCCCTAACCTTTTGTAATGGCATGCCAGTGATGATCTAGCATATGTATATAGGGAGATGCATACACACACACACACACGTTCCCCTCCGAAACTGGGTGAAGAGCTCGAGATGCAAAGAAACGGGAGAAGCCGCAGCACGCAAAGTTCACGTTGTTTGGCAAACACTGTGCTAATGTAAATTTTCAGAATTCAGACTGGAAAGTGCAGTGCGCTCCACGCGCAGCAGTATCTCAGCTTCTGGCCACGGACCTGACTTTCCTACAGTCCTTTCCGGCTGATAGGAAAGCTTTAGCTTTAGAGAACTGCGGTGCATCAGAGGCATCATTTTCGGACAACTGCAGATTATCTTTTTTTAAAATATTTTCTGTAAGTATTGACTGCTTGTAGTACATGTGAAAAGAGGAGGAACATTAAACAGATTTTAAACGGACTCATGAGAAAACCACCAATAACAAGCAGAAACACTGTCTGAGGGGTGTAGGGGGGAGACAGTGCACAGAATAAAAGCAGCAGGGAAGCGTCTAGGCCTGGTTCCTGTAGCTGCTCTCCTGCGTGTCTAGCTTTGATATGGCGAGTCCTATTGAAATCAACGGCAGAACTCACAACGTGCACGTGTAGGGCAGCATCGGCAAGTTTGGGATCTTAGTAAATGGCTCTTCAATAGCAAAGTGCCCCCATAAACTCATCCCCCCCCAACTTCACACAGCACTTCTTTGAGCAATAAAGCAAGTTGCTGACACAATCGACAAGTAGGTAAGGAACACGAGATATCTGAGAATATACCTCTTAGCAATGACTTTCCATAGTGTTCAGGAGAAAAGGAGGTAAGTCCCCGAGCAGAATCAAATAAAGAACTAACATGTGCAATTGGAACTGGACAGAAAAGGGGAAAAAAAAGGATGGTAGTCTATAAAACTTTCATGAAAATCTTTTTTGATCTCATCCTTTGGTCTTCTCTCAGAGATGTTAGCTGAAGGGAAAAAATCCCTCTACCTGAAGGCTGGCCGTATTGTGCTGCACCTGACTTCTGGCTCACATGTGAGACCGTCTGTTCTTTATTTTCACTCTGTATGAAGCTAATGGAATTTGCAGTTGATTAACCTCAAATCTGGAGTAATGATCCAGCCTGGGACTGCAGCTGGCAATGCTGGGGCTATTTGTACTTCTTAACTGAGTAAGACAGCAACAAGTATAATGGCACAAAGGTAAAGATCCCGGGTAGGCGAGTAAATGTCAGAGGTGCATTAAAGCAATCGGGAACATGACCTGAGAGCGCAGACAGCATCTCCCTTGCCCATGAAGAGGTGGGAACACCAGCTCTTAGAAAAATTAATCACAAGATAATAGAATGAAAAGTACACAGCTACACTTATTCAATGGTATTCTACAGGGGACACTCAAACCACAAGATTTACCCTTTCCGCACACTGAATCCATGCCTGAGAAAAAGGCCACCTACTGAGGAACAGCCTCTGTAGAAAATTTAGAAGACACCGGTTCCTAAAATTTCTCTACAAGTTCTGTTTGTGTGAGGCAAAGCAAAGTCTTCGTTAGATCAGTACCGCAAAATAAAATTCAGAGTAGAATTACAATGTACTATTTGTATTTATTCATTTGTGCTGATTAATTATTCTGTCTGAAATATGAAAAATGGCAGCTGAATTTCTGCAGATAAACACCACCAGAAAGCAACTCAAGCATTTTTTCTTAATAGACGTGTTTCTGTTTTTCCTTTCACAATTGTTCAAAGCTTCAATGAACAGAATTACACAAATGTGCACCAAACCTCAGAACTAATTTAGTTTAGCAAGTGCTTCACACGTCTTCGTTTACTGAACAATGTTACTTTCAAATCATGACAACATTCTTCCTTCCTTGCCTCATGACTAATACAGTGTTATTCAAGCCGCTCCTCTTCAGACACTTCAGATCTTTAGAAATCTTTCCCCCAGCTTTACCACCTGATTTCTAATTAAAATCAAACTGAGAAAGTTCCTTCCACGGATGTAAATCCCACTACCCCAGGCCAGTTGCTGAAAAAGGCATTGCACGGCTTTCCTTCCTCGGCATCATCTGGGAGAGAAAGTTCTTCCAAGAGTTAGATAAAATGAACCGAAAGCTGGGATGAGCTGTGCTTGGTCTTGAGCTCTTATACTGCTTATTGGATAAATAAGTCTTAATGTGATGTAGTGAAAATAATTTTTCAGTCTGAGGAAGACCATTCTTTCCATCCTATATAAGACTTGTCAAATTAATGACTACCAGTGGACTTTCCTAACACTACATTACTGCCTGTATTTTATTTATATATCGTGCATGTAAATATACATGTGCACACGCACACACACACACACTGTGTGTACTATATGTCAACAACTAATCAAAAATTGTTTGCCCACAAGCATATGTGAAAAATTCATCTAAATAATTGTACATTTAATTTTTAATGAAATCCCTGTAATCCACTCAATTTACCGAACTCCTACTTAATATGGAACAGTGGTGCGCACAGAGATCTCCGTGTCGTACACAGCATACGTACCACTTCAGGCACCCTCAGTCACGTCTTATTATAATATTATCTTGATTTTGAGATGACCGCTTTTACTCGTGTGCAGAGTGAAGAAGCATATGCTATATGAGTAACCCTTAGTGTTTGGCTTAAAGGCAAAATAAAAGTCAGCAATAAATAAACAGTAAGAAACAGACTGCTGGGAGATGGAAAGACTCCACAGCCTATTAGATCTTTCCTCTCTTTAGCTTCCCTAATTCTGCAAAAGCTTATGTTCCTAAGTAACTTTTTAATACAATAATTTACTGCAATTATAGCATCTGTCTTCAGATAACGTTGGAAACCCATTAATCGGCATCTAACACCCTTTTTGAGGTAAGTGAGTTTTATTATTCTCCTCCATAGATGAGGAGAGTGAGACATAAAGAAATTAAAGTGATAGATTTGGCAGACTTCTACAGAAACCCAGGGAAACCCATTGCCTATCTGCTTGTAAGAACACACATTTAAGCAGGCACCTACATTCTGCAGGTGCAAACACCTACAGCATACAAATAATAATTCTACGCCACGCTCGTGCACACCCGTCCTGGAGTGTGCACCTAGAAAACTCGTTAGAACAAAGAAATTTGCAAGCATGAACACATACATGGAAGTGCAGGTGTTTGATTATTTCAATCCAAAGCACATGAACAGATGTTTGCATCAAATTTAAATTGTCACCATCCTCAATACTCTGCAGCTCTGTCATTCCACCCTTATCGGTCTGTTTATTTCTCATATTCCAGAAGGCCTCGTCTCACACTATTTTTCAAGGTACAGCTTCCACTCATTTTGTCTCCAGACCCTTATCCTGGCAAAAGGAAAATGAAAATTCCCAACCCATTGATCTTTCTGTTCTCAGGCCGCCAATCGTTCACTTTTTGACTAGAACAAAGTTTTTTAGTCAAGGTTTTGTATTGCTGCATATCACTATCGCAAAGGTTTCTTTTTTTTTTTTTTTTTTAATGCAGGATCAGTTCCATGATCATAGAGCAGATCTGAAAACAGATGTGTTAGGACAGGCAGCAGAAAGTGGACTCTACCGTTTAAAGATGGGAACAGCTGGTTCCATAAGGGCATGTGGCTCCTGAGGTTTATGCGCTGTGAAACCACAGACTTTGTCAAGCTCCAAGTGGGAGACACCAGGATACGAGGCTGTGGGACACCATGCACGATGGAGCATTAGGCCTTGCTGAACCCAGGGCCACAGGGACACTTTGTCAGCCTAGTTTTCGCTCTTTTCTCTTGTTTTCCTTTCCTCAGTTTTCACCAGAGTTTACAGGAAAGTCCCCTAAAATATTCCCTGAAATTTTGGACTGAAGCAGATGCAATCAAAAGTAGCTGCACTGCTGATCATGGGGGATACCTCACTGAGCTGGCACAGAGCCTTGTTTTGTTCGGCCACTGCTGTTGTCCTATGGCTCTTTGGCTTCCTGCTATGGTGTTGCCTCAGTGCAGAAGAGTTTGGGCAGATGAGCTACTAATCTGCAATTCAAACCATGCCTCTGCATCTGAAGAGAAGAAAATAAAACCACAAAGTTATTTGTCTGTGCAGTGGTCCAGTTACTGGAGGACCAGAGCAGTTGGTAGCCCATATGTCACGGAATGGGATTTTAAGTAGTGAAAAAGAAACAACTTCAAAGAAAGATTTGGAGGAGAGGGAGGAAAAACCCCAAACCCCTTGTGATTCACTGCCCCTACACAGGTATGATCTCTCGGTCACTGCTCTTGGTAATGCCAACAAATATTCGCTTTCACTTATCAAAGTGTGCCCTCCTTCCTCTTCCTTTACAGTGCCTGTGCTGAACACCCACGCTCGGCTCAGTCCTTTCCTTTCGATTATTTAGATTTTCTTCTCTTCTTGACACAAACTTATATTAGAAATTAGCAAATGTCATTGCTTGCTGAGACCCAGGTGCTCATCACAGATTTCTTCATCAAGGATTTTCCCCCATTTTAGGCCTATGTCCTCTCCCTGCACGCCCACACACTTCTGTGGAAGGTATTTCCCCCATTTCTCTGTGACAGACTCTTAGGAAACATCATTATGAATGAAAAGAATGGGTGTCCACAGAAATGTAATAAGGATCTAAAACAAAAGGAACATCGCGAGACAGACCTCTTCTAGAGAAGAGCTGTACATAGTGAAAAAGTTGTATCGTATGAAATCAGGTGAGATTGTAAGAAAGTTACTATCTTCTTTTAAAATGTTTAAGAATTATTCATTGAGTTTTGAAGACAAGGAATTCCTTGGGCGTGCAACGTCTTACACTACAGGTTCCTTCATTGAGCATGGCAGAAAGATAACTGATCTTTAAGCCTCATCTCCTTGGAAAAATCAAGATAAAAGGAGAGGAAGCAACAAGTCTACATCATAAGTCCTCATTAGCAGCAGATCACGAGTAAATTTGAGTTTTACTTGTGTTTGCTCACAATCCTTGAAAACTTGTTCTATTTTTGCACTTGTAAAAAACTTTGGGGATTCACCTTTCAGCCACTGCCCTAAATAACCCATGTCTAACCTATTCTTTGCACATTCTTTCAAAGAGCATCACAAAAGAAAATTTCTAGTAGAGAAAGACTGGTAAACAAAGTGCACATGCATGTTGTTTCTGTTTGTTCCCGAGAGCAAATGTAAATGCTGACCAAATGGGCAATCAAATGGGACAATTTTTCTCCTTTCTTATTGAACATAAAAGGTTAATTTGGGTCACTTTGGAATACTCTGCATTTCCTAGATGCAAACCAATAAGCCACGCTCTACTTTCCACTGCCAAATATCAGCATATTTCCACGCAGCATCAGGTCCATTTTCTCCAGCCTAATTGAATTCTAAATTTAAAAAAACACAGAAAAACTTCCCTCTAATTTATTCACTCTCTCAGTTATGGATGTACTGTGTTAGTGACCACGTACACCCTGTGTTTTTTGACTTAGTCGTGTTTAAAGCAGAAAGGCCTATTTGAAAGCGCTATTTGTGTTCTTAATTTCCACACTGCTCCTATTGACAACCTCAATCCATGTGTGCTATTCCAATTGGGTTGCGAAATTAATATGGCTGTTTGCGTACATCAAGGGCAACCTGCACTCCTTTGCAAGCAAGGGCATTGCAATTATTGGTAGTAAAAGTCTACAAGCTTATAGTGCCATCTGTACTATCCAACACTTCCACCCGTATCTAGTTGTATTGCTAACTTTGCGTTTCACAGCCTCTGAAAAAAAAAAAACCACAACCCACCAAAGAACAACAGACATGCTTATACAGGCAAAATATTTTGAATCTCACTCCATTAGCCAACACATCTATTTCATCTGTTCTAATGATTTTTATCTTATTAAGAACTAATCTTCGATGATCTACTCCATGGAAAATAGATCCAGAGACCGTCATCACAGTGAACACAAGTTCTGAAACCCGTGCGCCAAAGAGTTATTGCAGGCTTGTGCACCGCCTGCTCCGAAGCACCTCAACCAGACCGGCTCCCGCTGCTCTGAGACCAGTCAAATTTCTTGGGAGTGTGGCAGGGCCTCTGCTTTTCGTGGGTGGATAAAGTGTAAGTGTAGTACACACGTAAAGCGTGTGTATGTACACGTACAAAGAGCTCCAGCGTTTGCAATGAGTTCTCTGATTATTCCCTGCATGACTTGTGAAAGAGAAGTTCCCAGTGACATTGGCAGAAACAACAGAGATATTATCAGTCCAAAACATGCTATTATGAACTAGCATATTTGTCTTCTAATATCAACAAAGAAACAACTTGATTAATCTCAAAATCATCGTTAAATATTAATCAGTGTCAGTGACCACATCTGAGGGAGAGGAGTGAAGCATGCTTCTAGCAGCACAGCGAGACTGATTTCACACTGGGATTAAAACACAGGGAACCTTTCGATAAACCAAAAACATTAACTTTTTCCTCTCATACGAAGGTAGGGACAGCAAATATTTACTTCCTTCCTTACAAAAAGTTTCAGATTGTTCTTTTGTTTGTATGGAAATGACTGGGACTTTGCCAGCAAAAAGTTTCAGAATATTCTTTTATCCATTTTCAATTGCTCCCAGTATTAGTGGAGACCTTCCCTAACATAGCAGGCTCAGACTGCCAGACACCATCGCAAGCATCCCGATCAATTTAAAGATCCAGTCCCGGTATTTAAACTGGAGCATACAACGAGGCTCACAGCCTTTGGATTCAGATCAAGGTGTTAGACCTTTCAGGCAGAGTCTGTCTTTTTTGGATTTCTTGCATGGTTTGGTATTCAATACAGTTTTGGCACCTTCAGATTTCAATGTGTAAAATTAAATGATGGTGAACGGTGAGCGGTAGTGCAGAGACACCTTAGGTATAGCACGGACTGAGGTTAGAAGTCCTCCTATTTATCCTTCACCAGACAGGTCTTCCAGAATCTACTATCACTTGCTTTTCCCAACTGTGTCAATGATTTCATAACCAGGGGCCATGACGAGCTCTGGAAATAATACATGGGTATCAACAGCAAGAATGAGCTGGCCCTTAAGGGTACAAAGTTCTGCTCTTCTTCATTCTCCTCCCGGTTAGACAACCATCTACACAACATCATTCTCCCCCAGTAAATGCTGGGCGAGGATGTCAGACCTCCGGTTCCTGGCTCAGAGTTTAGCACTGGGATTCCAGCCAAAGTTTTTTGGGTAAACTGGCTTTTCTCTCTAGCCCTTCCTCAGGGTGTCCTATGGCTACACCACTGTGTTAACAACAGACATGAAAGTTTGAGGGGAAGAAGGTTGAACAAGGGTTAACCTAGCGCATTCTCTCCTCTTACTAAAATGATGTCATTTCCCTCCCCCTCCCCGAAAGTATCTGTTGCTTGGTTGTTTACATACTAAAGTTAATTTAAAATACGTATTGTAGACCTGCATGGTTTAAAATTGAATGAATTCTCATATCTGAAGACATTTATACAAATTTAATTTAAACCTACAGTGCATCAGTGTTATTAAAATGTATTGGGTTTTAGCCACAGACTACCCATTTTCCTTGTTTTCTATGTTTTCTCCAGAAAAATAAAGACTAAGAAAACAGAAGTACTGATACGTTGTAGAAATTGTCCCAATGAGTTTGTAATCCAGTGGAAGTTACACAGTACTGATAAGTAAAGGAAGTTCAACCAGACAGTTTAATCCTCCAATTTCCTGTCTTCTAATCAGCCACTGACTCCTCTGGCTTTAAATTAGAAACATTCATGGCAATATTCAGGACAGGTGAAGGAAAAAAAGAGTAGAAAACAACCAGGGCAAATACTTGCAGGCAAAAGGAGGACACGTATGGAAAACGAAGACACTTTATAGTATGCCTAACGATGCACTGAATACATGTGTTTATGTCATATGCGGAATTTAGCAACTCTGACAGAGAAGGAAGAATTTTATTAAAAACATTTATACAGCAGCTGAGCAGTGTATGAACATATGAGAGAGTTACTGTATAAAACAAAGAAAAACCATGCTGCAGTGTAACAATTTATTCACACGCGATTATTTTTAGAGGGGCAGGAGCCGGATAATTATTAATACATGTGTCCTATACAGTATATTATAAGTAGGAAGCACAAATCAGCAAAGCCATTTACGGTTCAACAGAATGTGGGGATCATCATGAGAAACTTAGATGAGAGTACGTATGTGCGTGTATGTATAGATATGCTCAGTGATTTAAATAAGAAATACTTCTTTTGAGTGTTTCATGCTTCGGGACTTTTTTAGCTTCGATAGTAGCAATTAGCTTTCCATATGATGAAATAAATATTTAATTAGATGCGCCATTATTTTTAATCTCATTTGCAATGAGATTTATAGTGAGGATTCTATTAATTCTTAATTGACAGAAATGCTAGTCACATTTTGAAATTTTCAGGGGTTTTTACTGCGTAAATCACCTGAGCAAATTTCATCTATTCCACTGAAAAAAAAAAGGGGCACAGAGGTGTGAAAGAAAAAGTATTTACTAAGAGCTTCAGTGAAAAAATGATGTTGAGTGAAAAACCTTTAAAGTAACAAAATGACCCTTTCAAGTCCAGTCCTGCTATCTTTAATAAATTCTCTTTTAACTTATGGCATCTAAAGAAAATAAAGGCACATACACTGAGCTGTGGATCGATAGCTGGATAATAAAACTAGAAAACAATTATTTTGGAAAATGACTGGTAGATCTGCTTTAACTGTCGCATTCAGTAACAGCAGTTTGCATGCTAAGTCATACATGGAGTCATTTGAAATGGCTTCTTATTTATTAATGAGGCTTTTTTCTTCAGATATTTCACAAAGGAGAGCAGCTTGGGGTTTGAAACTGTTTGGAGTGAGATAATTCAAATTATGGGTCAAAGCTGGCTCTCAGTCACTCAGGTAAGTAAACCTGGAGTCACTCCACCCCTCTTAAAGCAGCGACTCCAGGCTGATGGCAGCATAAACCTTGAGCAGAATTTGGCCCAGGGTCTTTAGTTTTATGTTTTCACTGAGAATTTTCCTCCAGTATATACCTTCACTGCACGTGTATTTCATGCAAAGGAATTTCGCAGACAATCCCTTATTAAACATATAGAATAGTCACATCATATTGGCTTGCTAGTGCAAATAATTTTAAAAAAATAATCAGCTTGAAATAAATGTTTATAGAAGTAGCACAGCTGCACATATTTGTTACAAATGCAAGACAGAGTACTGAAACTTTTCTATGACTAACCCTTTAGTGTCTCTATGACAGCATCGAATTTAAATAAAAAGTGCCAATGACTGCAAACTAACTCACCTCGTATCTTCGGGCTGCTACACCGGTTAAAGTATTTGCTATTACATATATATTTAAAAAAATCTGTAATTCCTTCTTAGACAAATTTACAGCATTTTGGAGGAAATTTTCTGCTAAAATGTCGCATTACAATATAGCCAAAATAACAACTGTTTCTGCATTTACTTGATTAAAACATAAGAAAAAATAGATTAGGTGCCAAAAGACTGGGTTAAAATTGTGGTGACAAATGCAATTATTGCTAAAATGTACAAATCCTCTGGGTTCTGTTGAACTAGTTTGAAACATTTATAACTGTCTACAAGAAAGAAAAATAACGTTTTTCTTTTACTTTGACCTCTTGCTGTTTTGGCAAGTAAGATAAAATATATTAGCCATTCCATCAGACGGCTGGAGAGAAAAACTAGCTGCGAAGAGGAAAAACGAATTAAAGGAGCATTAATAAAGATTATCTATGAAAGAAAATAAGGTCAAAATTAGAAGTCTGCATTTTAAAGCCACCTTTCAAAAATGCAAGCTGCTTTGCCCAATGCTAAAATCCATTCATTTTACTAATCATGCAATCAACCAATCTCCATTATCTCCAGCTAGCTAGCTATAAACATGCTATAGACTGGAGTGAAAGAGGGAGAGTGTGAGGTTGAGAGACAGAGAGAGAGAGAGAGAAAGAAAGAGAGAGAGAGAGAGAGAGAGAGAGATTACTACACCCAGTCTTTTATAAAGCCGTTTCTTTCATTATAACAGGTCTTTTCATCAAAATGACACAGAACCTTTAAATTTGGGCATAATACTCCAGTACAGTACACAGCTATAGCTTAAAACGGATTTAGAACCTGCTCCAGAAAGAAAACAAACTCCCTCGTTTGACACACAAATTGTTTACGATTCATTAAAAAGCAAAATTGCATATCACGGTGCTGGCAGCTGAGTCCATATGGGTGCAAGGGGTATTCACTCCTCTCTTTGTATGCTGGCAGTACCAAACCGAAGTTTAGCACTGTGCAGCTGAGATTTTGTGCAGCCAGACGATACATGAGGTAATTTTAAAAGCTTTATTTGTCTTTAAAACATTAAAATCTGCTCTCTAGCTTACTTTTGATTAAAAAAAATGTGCAAATGCGATGAGGTTTGGGGGTAAAAAAAAATAAGAGATATCTGGTTTTTGTTGTACGTTTTAGATTCACAGACTGTATGAAAAACTGCTTATTACTCCATCAATAATTGAAACTTTGTACGAAAATTATTTGCAATTAACACATCTATTGTAAAGATCTTGAATTATTCATTCCAGTTAAAAATAACATCTCTTTCATCTAGCACAAATTCTACAAAAGAGGCTATTTTAGTGATTTTTTTTTTCTTTTAGAAAATAAATGGTGTGACGCTCAAGTTTAAGGAGAACTTTCTGCAATGTTTAATCTAAACAACAGCATGTGTGGTTATAAAACTGTTTATTTTTAGGCAAGTGCATTACTAAATGTTTCCAGCATTTTTACATATTATATTCACAGTACTAAAACATCTGTGAAATAAATGTGACTGAAATGAAACTTCCTCGGACACTTTCCATAGGGTGCTAATAACTGCCTGATAACATTTGAGGATACTTATTAAATAATAAACATTGACGTACCTCATCATAAAAGCAGCCGATAGACAATAAAAGAGGAGTGGTAATAAAACGTACAAATGGCTTAGAATAAGGCAAAATAACAGCACGATCTAAATCGTGTTGGTTAAAACAGGCACTTGAAAACTTTGTTTTGAAAATGATAACTAAGAATCAATAGACTTATTTACAGGGGTTTAACATGCTAAAAAAAAAGTCACATGAATAGTCAACAGTTTATGTGCATGCAAATACCCCTTCCCCCTCCAACTTCCCCTGGCACAAAGTCTAATTGGAAAATCAGTACTATAAGTAAAGTGGTTAGCCTTCCCTATTCCCATTAACCAAAAGCTGCATGTTACATTTCACTGGCAACCGCTGGCAAACCTCTAATAGACGGTTAAAAAAATTAAGAGTTTAGAGAAAACAAAACGGAAAAACCCGAGCCCAAACACCTTTAAATACAAGCCACATGATATACACAATGGCCACCACCAAGCTGCAGAATAAAAACCTTCCGGATCTCACTTTTAAAAGTCTTTCAAGTCCTCAGAGGTCTTAAACTTTCCAAACGATACCAAAATTGGTCCGGGGCGGCGAGGGGGAGGGAAAGCCCCCGACTTGTTTCAGCGTATCATACAATGAAAGTGATCATGCCTTGTTTTGTAATTCCACTCGCCAGTCCTTTTTTAACTGATATCTATGTGAAATGAGCTGAGGTTCACGGTCCAGTTAGGAGCGGATAATACATTCATTGTCCTGGCAGCAAACTTTTCCTCTCACTGGAAGAATTCACGCTTGCCACAAGAATAATAATTACAGAAAACTAAAAATGCACTGCTAACGAATTAATCCCTAACGGACAACACGCTAACGAGGGCAGTAATGATTTGAGGACTCTCTTCCTCACAACAGGACTTGCATCTTCTGCCACAATGGGCTATTGTGCATCCTCCTAACTCACTATACCTCTTATAGATTCAAGATGTCAAAGGTTGTCTGGCCCGGCTGACCATGACATGCTAGTTAACTCGTTCTACGGAGCACGTTGGGACTTTATTGAAACTTTAATTGCGCCCAAAAGCAGCTAGAGCCAGACTATGTGGGATCTGTAACACATGGCTCCAGGTCAGCACAGCCCGGTAACCTGTTCTAACGTAAACAAGCGGAGGGAAAAGTTAGATCGGGGTCTCCGACGAAAGGCAGCACCTCGCAAAACACGCTCCTCTCACACGTGATGATTTTACACCACGACACTACCGCACCATTCCAGGCTTTTACAGTAACCGACTTGCTTTGTAACGGACTGAACTTTCCACCTCCCCTCTTTACAAAATATTGCATGGTAAAAAATGCACACACACACGGACGCTTGAAAGCAGCAGATAAAGTAAAACAAACTGAGCGCTAGGCAGCCGACTGAGACAAGTTACTCTGCACAAGGCTTTTTCAAACTACTTCTTTGCATACTTTTTTTTTTTTTTTCCCTTTTTTTCCCCCTTAAGGAGAATTGAAAAAGCTTCCCTCTGGAAACTGTAGTGCACATTAACGGTCTCCTGTTACACAGGGAAAAGCACACAAGTGGGACAAGTGTGAGGCTGCTCTACTGAAGAGTGTGAAAAAAATCAAATGTTAATTTGATAAATGTGAGGTCTGGGACATTTTGTCAAAGAGGGAGGGAAAGTAGAAAAGGGAGAAAAAAAAAAGCAGCCCTGCTGCCAACTCACCATCCACCAAGTTCTGGCCGAGATGTCGTAGCAGAGCTGCCATTTGATGGAGCCGTCGGAGGTTTTCCCTGCCATTATGCTGTCAGCAAGCTTCATCTGATGCTAACTCACGGGAGATAAGACACCTAATTGAGAAAACATTTGCACTGGCATGTTGGGCAACATGTAGCCCGGTCCATACCATATGGAATCATGGGTAAAAAAAAAAAATCTCCTTGACAATGAACCAATCTCTCACAGACCCAGTGGCAAGGTGAAGTGGAGATGAAAAGTCATCTGCTCCTAGCACTGTCTTCTCCTCTCTCTCTCCCTCTCTCTCCCCCTCTCTCTCACTCTTTTTTTTTTTTTTTTAAATAAGAACCCACTGCTCAACATCAAAGAGAGGCGGTCAAAATTAGGGCTTCATCACTCAGATGATTTTGGTCTGCAAGGTTTTTCTTCCTTTCCTCTTTTTCCTTTTTTAAGAAGAATAAAGAGATTTAATAGGACAAAGGCAGGTAGTGGACTGCGGAGGGAGATCGCCACAGGCTATTAGCCTAAAATTTCTGCTTGACAGATGGAACTGCTTAGAGACTATCATGCAATGTTTTGGGTGTTTTTTTTTTTTTTAAAAAGACTTTCAGTCTGATTCAGTATCTGTTTATCGCAGCTACTTTTCTCATGTACGTGACTGGGGGGGGAGAGACGGAGCAAAAAAAGAAAAAAAGGTTGCGTCTTTCTTCTTTCTTTCTTTCTTTCATAATTGTGCATAGAACCATTTAAAGCAGTGAAAGGCAAAACAAAAGTATAAACTGCTGAAGTTTATTTCTCAATTCAGTGGCAGAAGGTTTCTGAAGGAATCAAATACATTTATTTTTTTTTTCCCCCCAAGACCTTAAAGTTTTGGCTTTTTGCTCCTTCTTGATCTTAGATACCAGATCTTATTATTTAAATGAATGACTTTCCGTACGAAGGTTCAAATGCTAAAGTGCACCCTAAAGAACTGAACAAATCCCTTATTTTTTTAATATAGTTTTGCTACCACATTTTTCAAAACTGGTTTTTATTATTGCATTTCATAATACCATCAGGTGATAATCACCACAGCCTCACAGAGGTTTGTTTCTTCCTCCTGCAAAACTTCTCTGCAACATTCAAAATTTAAGTGAGGAATTGACAGATAACTTGGAAAAAGACAACTCCAAACAGTTTTGAAAAGTTATGAAATGCTGCTATTGCCCAATATTAAAATCCTTTCCTGGAAAACAAAGTGAAAGATAACCATACGTTTTCCTGGCTCTGTTTCCCACTTCTTCTTATACACTGTAAACCCAGCAAAAGTATTAGTTTTATGACAGCTGACTATTGAACAGGCAGTGAATGATTTCCATTTAAATCACGCCGTTGTATCACACGGAGCGACGGTTGCTCAGCTATGACCACCACCACTTAATAACAGGGCACTTCAACCTATACAGTAGTGCCTTTCCTCGAGTGCTTGAAAAAAAATGAACTTCTGAACTGGCAAACAGACTCTTGCCAGGAATATTTCTCAGGTCTGTAGAGCTATGGCTGATACAACTTGCGCACTCAGAAAAATCTTCTTGTGATTTGGACAGAAGAGGAGAACGTATTAAAAATATCCAGTCTATTTTAAACAATATCCATTTCTGTTTGTATCAAAAGAGAGGAACTCATGAGAGCAGAATTCTTCGGCTGATTGTTTTGTGTACTAACTACTGTTTAACTATTTGGCTACAGCAAAATTACAATTCCGGGCTACGTCTATTACAAAACTGTCGTTCAGTACAGGACAGAACTTACTTTCCTTGAGCTTCATTCAATAATATCTTCAGATTTCTGTGATGTGCGAGATGATAAGCAAATGATTTAGGGTAAACACAAACTGCTAACGTAACATGCAGGGGTCAGTTTTTGGTTTTGCCCCAGCATTAGCAATCTGGACTGCACAAAAACTACGTTAGTGCATGATCTATGCAACTACTTAGCGTCTCAGTTTGCTTTTTTGCTCAAGATAGCAGGTACAATCCCACTGCCCGTTACAGGAAAGGGTCTGACTAGCACGGGAAGTGTTAAGTTTTAGTCCGAGTCCAGGAAAAAAAAAAAATGGACACTGTGCCAGGAACTGTCCTTGCACTGGCTGGCCAAAACATTTATCGTCTTCTGTTACCGCAGGTTCGTTAACGCTACCTGTCCTTTCTGTGGCTTGCCGCGTACTGAAAAAACCCTCCCTCTAAATAATCACGCAAAACAAAGTAAAATGCTCTAAATAACAATCAGCCTTTGAATCGGTGTCAGATTCAATTTGATGCTGCTCTCTTTGCTCTTGCATCTCAAACCAAACAACTTACTCTCACCCTGCTTATTATTTATTTAGTATTTCATACCCAGTTGTGCTGCATGCCATTCCAGTCAAATTCTGATAAATATCTATTCAGTCTACATGGTTTTCCATCACCTGATTTAGTTACAGACCTACGGACAAACTTTCTCTTGATTGCTCTATTAACCACTGCTTCGAGAGCACTTAGGACTTCCTATGCCAACATATGACTTTTCTTCCGAATATTAATTATAAACAGACCAAATAAATGTATTTTTAGAAGAGCATACACTTTTCAGCTTATGAATGACAGAAGCGTGAAACCATTTCCTTCCTGACAGTGTAGTAGTTACGTGTAAAGAAATGAGGAGTGCTCTTGGTTAACAGCGTTTTAAATTCAGAACAATTAGGTGCAGTTAACTTTGCCATTGTTCTTTCTGATGCTGGGGATGGTGGGTTCTTACCCGTAGAGCAATTATTCCTTTCATAAGCGGCTGTTGTTAATAGCATTAAAACAAGATTAAATACAACATGTTAAATATTGCAATTATTGTGGAAAATAAAATTATTTGGTGAGCATAATGGGGAGCAAATCAAGCATTTAACATGATCCAGGAAATGCTACTCCAAACAATTGCATTTGTTTTATGCAATTTTTCCCCTTTGATTGCTGACAGATGCCGTTTTGGAAACAAACATCTAAGTAGTTTTCCTTCAATCAGGAAAAAAACCACACACCAGAAAATGGCTACATGTTTTGAATTTAACTCTTGTCAATCAGCATTCTGCACAACACTCCCTGTGAATAGTACTGGGACAAAACGATGCCTTCCAAAGACTAATAAGCCACAAAGATGTTTGCTTCTAAATCAGACTGTTCCGAAGAAAGAAAAAGCCTTCGTGCGGCGTAGACATTTGTGCAGACGCAGCTGCAAAATAAAAATGCTTGCAATATGAGTGATATTTCAAGTTGGAAATAAGTTAGGTGTATGTGTTCGTGGGCTACAGGAGAAGAGATTTGTTTTTCAACAGCTTCAGGCCACAAGCAATGAATCGAAGTACTTGCCAGTTGCTTTCCGACTTCCTACTGGAGAAGTGGCCAACTACCCACAAATAATCCGCTTAATAGTTGAGCAGAGTTACCTGCCGCCGTGCAAACAGCGCGAGTGTGCCCCTCTCTATCTCCCCTCGGCAGCACGTTTGGATGAGGTCATTGTTGCTATCCAGTGTATGAAACCAGGAAGGAATGCTTAAAAAGGCCAATAAAGTATATTAATTCAGATGACTATATCAAGCTGGCATTTTACAGTCTACTGGAAACTGAAAGCATGAGAGCATTAGAAATGTTGGCATAGCGGGTGGTTTCTCCAAATGTTGGCTTCTACTATTCACGTTGGTAAAAGAAATGCGGCAGAACTGCGTGCAGCTCCCAGTGCTAGACACATCTTTAGGATCTTAGTCGTCTTCACTATATTATCTATTAATTGCATGGTTTCTCCTGCTCATTAACCCTTATTTTGTTCCCTTTGCCTCCCTCCATTTCTTCAGTCGCAATCGCTCAGAACCTTTTCAGCTGATTGCAACAGTGTGATTTTAGATCTGTTCCTAATTTGGGAGGCATTTTCCTCGGGAAGCCTTGAACTTAGATGAGTTACGAAGAGGATTTCCTTATCTCTAACAGCGACAATTAGTTCAAGTGCCACGTGAGAGCAGGCAGTTGATTTTTGGACAGCCTCTGAACTTATGCAAAGTTGCTGACAACGAGTGTGTGTTCTAGCTTTTGGAAATCCTATAATCCTGGCTTCAATCAAGAGGATCTGCTGTTGCTGAAGGCGTAAACAAGGAGAGAAGCAGCATGTGAGCACTGCTCCTGCACCTTCAAGGACTCCAGAGCCAAAACGAGCGCAACAGTAAAGCTTCTACTGGATACTCAAGATGACACAGGCATTGTGGATGATCCTGCAGATCACAGGGAAAGAAGTCCTTTCCCCTCTGCAGGAAAGTTGTCTTTGGACTCTGCGTTTCCCCCTGTAGCTCTGTTGTGCATATTTCTCCCCGCTCCCCTCTCACTCCTGATTTTCTTCTTGCCATCTGTATTCCCCTTTTGCCTCATCTGAAACAAGCATCAAGATCTTGTTTCTGACAGAACGGTCTGTCAATATGGAAACACACTGATATCACAGACAGTGCTGTGACTTCATGTCTGAAAGAAAAGGGAGGAACAGATGAAAGGAGTGAAGGGGAAGGAATGACACATACAAACATTTTTAAAAAATAAGTAAAAATTCTTCTCTATCAACCCAAATGTAAAGGAACATAAACCAGATTTCTTTTTAAGCCTAAATATAACCAACTATTTCCTAATCTGTGACCATAACTCAGCACAACATTTCAACATGCTTTTCATCTGGGAGGGGTACCGGTCCCCTAGGAGCACACACTTTGCTGGCTCAAGGCCCACGTGACAGTCAACACAACCTCTTGAGCAGGACTAAGCAGGGACTAATTTGGAAAAAAGCAGAGACCAAGTTCATACCTGGCAGAAGCCTTCAGAGAGAAAGGAGTCGTCTTGCCCTGGACCAATCTAAAACATCTAAGTAAACGTAAAGTCATAGAATTAAAAGTATTCCTCAAAATTAGAAACTCTGTTTTGATGCAGCTGGATTAAATGTAGCATTACACCACTGAGGTGGGGATACAAGATGTACCCAGAAAATAGTCTTATTGAGTAAACAGGGGTGGAATATTGCCTTTTTTTTTTTTGTGTGTCCTAGAATAAAATATATAAATGAATATAACCATTACTTTTATTACTGCCGCCTTTTTATATAAAAGTTTGGGGGGAGCTAGAAGCCCCGCATTTCCTTTACTATTTGAAATATTTATTTTAGCTCTAACATTAGAGGGCATCCAGAAGATATTGCTTTCCTGCCACCTCCGGAGCCACTGCAAAACTCTAATAAGGAGGTTCATAACTAGTAGGAGACGAGCTCAAGAAAACTAAAAGGTTAATATATTCTAACTAGATGTTGGGTATAGAATGTCAGATCTGTCAAATTTCATTACAGTTTGCTGCTCAATGAAAAAGATTTGATTTCTTTTGCCACTGTCCTACTATGTTCAAGTCACACAGTGCCAGCAGCAACCAGCCAACGACCACAGGCTGGCACTGAGCGGGCCCGAGTGGGAAGCCAGCCGCAAGGACCATCTGTTTCCGATTTCTAGCGAAGCCAAGATGTGCAGTGAAGTGCATTCCATTCACCCAGCCAGCCTTCTCCCTGCTCAAGTTATTAGTGTTACAAGTGAAATTATCTTTTCCGAACAGCGGGGGAGCTATAATCCTTATGGAACAAGACTTTAAAAAAGGAAGAAAAAGGAGGGGGAAAAGAAAAAAAAGGGACAGAAAAAAGGTCCCCTTACACCCCCCCCCCCACCAAACACCTTTTGTTAAAGTTATTGATGACACTGTTTGTAAATTTAATTGCCATGTTCACAGGTTTTATAATTTTAAAGGATGTTTTATTAAGAACTATATCCTTTCAGGGAAGAATGTGTATGTCAGTTCATGGGATCTAATGTAATAAACCATTCAAATATATTTAGAGTGTTATTTATGAATAAAGTTAAAAATGACAAGATGAATGCTCATTTAAGTCTCTCTAACATTAAGCGCCTTGAAAAAACGTCATCGGTTTAAAAGTATAATTTAAAGTGAGAATGCATAAACAGTGCTAATTACATGCTACTTACATTGTTTCAATATGTAATGCATATGCTTAACCTCTCAGAGAAAGGATTGGTCTTGGCACAGCAATTGTGGGGATTTAAGGGTATGCTGAACTGATAACTGTAGAACGAGCTCTGACATAGGATATTGCTCTCCTACTGTTACCTAAATGCCAGGTGAAACCAAAGGATTTATAGAAGGGCGGGAGGAAAAGCAGGGGGGGAAAAAAAAGACAACACAATGAGGTGAAACTGAGAAGTTTATTTTCAAGAGGGGAAACATTTATCCTTTGACACCATTCCATTCCAGTGACTTTATTTCTAATATACCATGAGATTAATGATGTGGCTACTGTCACTGTGTCTGATGAACACTGGCAGAGCTGTGGAACAGTTGCTCCCTCTACTATTATTGGACATATTTGTAAATTGGCATATATAAACCGAACTTGTTCCATGTGCCAGCCAATTGGAAAAAATCTTATTCAGGGGGAGAGAATTTTTGTTTCGCTATTGAATTCTATATAATACACAGTTGGTTTAAGATTGGCTGATGAAAAAACTTGTTTAAATTAACAATGTTTGACAGTTTTCATGTCATATAATAATCTCAATATGACTCTTATGCAAATCAATTGCAGATAATTAAGGAACTAAATTATCATCATGAAACAGATTCCTGACATACCAGGGGTGAGTCAATATTTAAGCCTTTGCTCGGGGAGGGCACAGTTGCCGAATGTAGTCATAATCATTCACCATCCTATCCCCAAATGATTTATTCTTTCAAAAGTAATGCTATCATAAAAGAAAATACATAATAGCTTGTTCCATTAATTTTCTTAGTCCCTTTCAAACTGTTTTTAAGGGTCTGAAACTATTGTCATGAGTGGTTGATACCACAAATTAAGAATAACTGTTGAGTCACCTGAAACCTAATTACTAGATGAGCCCCTTTCTTGGGGTTTTAGCTTTTCTCATTGTCTTCAGAGGTGCAATGGGACACTGATCGTTGTTGCTGCAGGACATTGTTTGAGCTATACCTAGTATTAACACAAATTGTAACCTCATCCTAAATTTTCTGCCTGCGTATTCAGAAACATCTGCTATAGCTGCATACATTGCCTGTCTTTAAGATGTCCCGTCTTGCCATAAGTAATATATATTTCAGGTTCTCTGGTGCTGTGAGAAAAAACCGTTCTGGCTCTTTCCCTCAAGCTTGCTCCCGTGTAGGTAGAGTAGGATGAGGGGTGCAGAAGGACTCAAAGACCACAAGTGGGAACTGTGAGATTGCTCCACAGAGTTTCTATACTTGAGGTCTACAGGGTAAGGGAAGACAGAGGGGCCAGCAGGTAAAAACTGTGAAAGTCTGCATGCTCCTGTCATTAGCTTGATCAGACATTGGAGGCTGAGTACCGCTCCTCACTGTGTACGTGACTAGGGTAGACTATATATTTTTACAGGCATTATCCCTCCCTCCCTTTGAGTTTGAAGGTATGCCACGGAACTGAGGACTGCTTTTGGATTCAAAGATTGTAGTGTCACATGCCATAGGAAACTGATCTCTGAATCCATGGTTTTGAATTTTACTTACTCTTCGAGTTTCGGATAAGGATTTGCAGCAAGTGGCTCTTAGTGGAAAAAAAGATTTTACTATTAATCAGGAGGGGTAGACAAGTGCCCAAAGTCTCCCTGAAAATGGCTTTCTTGCATAGGACCTACTGAGCCCAAGACGGCTGGTGGACTTGCAGGCAGCAGTGCTAAATCGGTGCCTTTTACCATCCAGAGCTACATAAAATTCTGCGACTACTCCTTCCTAATGAGAGACTTCTGTAGTACTCTCTGCTTAGGGCTATTCTGGAGGAATAAGGAATCCAAGACAGATGTGGCAGTGGCCATCATATTAATCTCAAAGACCAATCCCTCAAAGAAAAGGAAATATGAACAATTAAAACAATACACACACTGAATTGTATGGATTTCCAGCGCTCTCTGTACTAACTCCAGTTCCACACATTAATTTGTAATTCTTGAGCCATGAATAAGTAATCCTCTTTTGTTCAGAGAACAAGATGAAAATGCTACTAATGTTAAAACCACTACTGTTTGCTGGCTCATATATCTATTTAAGTACCTGCCTATTTCTTTGTTTCACCTCTTGAGTGTCAAACTTGTCCTCTTGATAATACCAGCTGAATGGCAGCCAGCCGGCTGAACACAGTAGGCAAATACCTAGGGAAGTGCTTTGAGAAGGGCTGAGCTGCAAATTTTACAAGCAAGGCCAGTATAATCCATTGAAGTGGCTCTGGATTGTTGAACATTGTACAGCAAGATAACACTTTGGTGACCCTAAGATATATTTACACTCTTGTGTAATCCATGCCACTGGACGTCACATTGTGAAAGAGAAATCTCCCAATGTCGTTTATTCAAAACACATCACTACAAGCTTCCTTTTCTCAGTTAAGAGGTCATACAGGCACAGGCACTTCAGAGGTGAAGTCTGCAGAACTTGTTTCTTCTTGTAAGGTTCCTTTCATTTTTCAAAACAGATTTTAGAAGTCTAGAAGGGTCCTAGCTGGACTAAAAAAGCAACCTACCAAGAAGGGGGAAAAAAGTTTCAACTAATCAGATCGCTAGTATTTCATAAGTTTAGAACTAATGAAAATCTATACTTCAGACTTTTTAAAATCAGATCTAATTCAAGATGAGATGTACTGCTAACAAGGAGGAGGTTATACAGAAATTCTAACTTTTATATGTTTTTCTTCTATTTACTGAACATTTCAGTTAAAATAGGACAACATGCCCACTACTAACTAAATTCTTTATTGCCTTAATTCTGAAGACTTCACTTCTTCCTTGTGCTGAGGGTCTTCCTTTTGCAAAGGATAACTTGGACTAGACAAATAGGAAAGCACTGGTCAGCACTTCTGGACACAGATTAAAAGATTTGGATGCAGAGAGATAACTGTGTCCCCCAATGCACTGCAACCCCTTTGTGACAGGGAGATCCACCATTAAGAAGACAACACATTCTATCTATGAAGTCTCCTTTAGAGGAGGTCAGTGCCAGGAACGTTCCTGGGAGTTGCGAAGGAATAACTCGCAGCCTATGTTCATCCTAATCATGACTCCCTTCTAGCCAGTACTCAGAAATTTTCCAAGTTGACTTGCCATTTTGAATGCCTCTGGGTAAAACAGAAGTGGTGACCCTTATGCTGCCATATCACCTGTCCCTCACAGGCTCACAGCTCTGCACTGGCAGGAGTTTGTATGAACCCAGAAATCAGTCTGGGCGCTGGACTTTCATCTTCATAGATATCAAGTAAGGAATAACCGTGAATTTGTCTCCACGGTCAGGATCAGACATGCTCAGCGCTGAAAAGCTCAGGAATGCTTTCAAAATGTACTTTGAAACCTACTTGGTAGGAACAGCTGGAATGTATGTCTGTGTTAACAGTAAGCTGCTCTGATACTGCAAGCAAAAACACAAGCTGAGTCACAGTAGATGACAATACTGCTGACAAAATGTTTTAAACTGCAAACTAAAACAACAATGGGATTATTTATGGACTGCAACTCTTATTTTAATGTCAATAAATGTACTGGATAAATTCCCCTTCATTAGCTGGAAACCTCAGAAGGAAACAGAAATATTCTGGTAAACCACAAGCTTGTTCTTTAGCAAATACATGGCTACATTTCCACTGCAGAGGCATATCCAGAATGTTTCTTCACTGGGACAATAAATCTCTGGGAGTGAAAAACAGTGTCTATAAAAGCAAGACCTCCAAAGTAAGGGTGTGTGACATATGGCCTTCAAGGCTCCAGAGGATGACATTGGAAAGTATTGAGGGTAGCGATTGTTGGGTTTTTTTTTTTCCTTTTTTATGAATGGAAAACATGTTTTCCAAGATCTGTCATTCAATTCAAACCGAATGGCTGGAATGAGTCCCCTTCACTATGGAAGGTGTTTGCTCTTTTACCTACTGGGCTGCAGACATCCCAGAGTGTGCAAGTTGGTTTGACTGTTGTGGGCAGGAAGAAAAAAAAATAAAAAAAAAAGAAAAGCACAGAAACAGCATGTTACTTCTCCCTAATTCCTAAGGTGAAGAAGCAGCAAGTCTTTACTTGTAATAGCTAAGTACATTCTTAACCCCATTCAATTTATTTCAGATGCTGAGTCATCAGGAAGGGGGACCAATGACTAATAAATCAGGTATTTCTTCTTTCAGTGTAAGTCACCTGCTGGGATCAATAAGAAGCAGAAGAAAAAAGTTCTCTTGTTCGCATGAGATAATGCAGACAGACAGCTACATGTAGTAGGTAAGAGCATATTTCATGCCCTACACTTCACATACAGGCTAAGGTTATCAAGAATAGCTTGTTGTATTTGAGGAAGACTAGAAAACTATTTGCTAAGGAGGAAATACAGGGATAAGAATATGGTTTACACCGGAAGGTAAAATGGAGAATCCAAGTTCTTCTTAATCAGCTTTCTGTGCAACCTCTGGGTCAAGGTCTATGTAGCAATATTCATGTTTCAGAAATTCCAGACTTCTTGCAACCTAACAATTATGAACCAGATGCTCAGGTAAGCAGGGACCAGAGCAAGTTTCCAGGGATGGTGTTGGAGCTTTGGTGGCCCTGCCAGTTAGTACTGGCTTGTATGGGCCACACTCCCACCTGCACAACCTTCCCTTTTCCCCAACTTGAGCCAGGTCATTGCTGTGTCCTCAACCATCTCAAGGCAATGCAAAACCTGTCACAACACTGGCTTATTTTCTACTGGATAAGAGTTATTCTCACACTCAGTAGATAAGCAGATACTAAAGAAGCACTGTACAGAATGCAAAGATCTACAAGTGTACTCACAAGTAAATGTTTACACTAAATGTGGTCCCAATAATAATTTTAGAAAACAAATCTGAGTGAGAGATGAACCTGACTGTCAGCTGTGGACAAGTCAGTTGCAATCATGCTTCCTTTCCCCTCCTTTCTTCCCACAAAACCTCACTTAGACAGTTGACTAAAACCTGTTTTTCACTCAGTTTTGCAAATTATTTGCCTACATATTGGCTAGACAGTCTTGTTTCTGAGTACTTTCCAAGACCAGAGCTTTTACCATCGTAATATGAGGATTCAATGCAAATAGTTGGCACAGCATTACATTAAGATGAAACATAAAGCAATGAGATGCCTACAAATTACAGATACTTTTCAGTAACAGGGTGAATCCTGACTCCTGAAACAGTCATCGCAGGAAGCAGAAGGAGAATTGTTTATCAGAGAATGGGAAAAAGAAACTAAGATTTTTAATCTTCATGAACTATTTTTAAGGTTTACCAAACTAGTGCAAGTTCACCGTTTTCTCTGACGTGACTAAAATCACAATTAAATTTTTATCACTAAAGTGAAGCTTGTTGCAAGTACTGCAATAAGGCCATTCCTCCTAGGGCCACCCTGTCACAGACACATTGCTGCTACATGGCACACATTATATATATTCGCTTTCACATGGAAACATGCAGGCACACATCCATGGTCTTTCTTCATAAGTTTACATAAACCTCATGCTGAGTCACGCTTCCAAGCCTACAGTACCTGAATATGTTCCGAACGAGGCAACCTGAGTTATTTTGCCTTTCACTCTGTCTAGGAAGTAGAGCCACACCTCTATGCATGTACACACTCTCAGTCAGGAACTGATATTATGCTGCCGACGGAACCTCAATTTATCTTTAAAGTAAGCAAACACCATCAGGTTCCTTCTTGTAATTGCTTCACCTGAGAATATAGTGACCACCTTCCTAAAGGGAAACTGCATTAACTACAGTTTGTTTGTGTTTGTGCTGGAAGACCAGGGCTCCAGTGGATAATCCAGAAGATTATTCCACAGTGGATTAACCCAGACAATACTTATCAAAAATGTGAGCCAAGAATGTGTTATTGGGAAAACTGCCTGTATCAATGTAAAATTAGAGAAAATCAGAAAGTATTATGTATTAAACAATGCAAAACACTTGCATAGTCTGTCGAGATACGTTGCTATAACTACCTTTGTACTAAATTAAGACAAAAAAATTAAGAAAACTAAACTCTGTCGTCCTCCTTCAGTATCGCATCAGATTGACAGCTCCACGGGACCTTGGTGGGCCTGGACTCTCAGATGCTACACTCATACCTCTGCCAATATCTCACTGACAGCAGTAGCAGTTTGCCATCCTCCCTGGGGATGAACATGAAGGGATGGCAGAGTTAGCAAGTCCCATCCTCTCACTTCCACACATCCCCTTGTCCTAACCCTTTCTGCACTTCATTGGTTCTCAGACCTGCAGTCATTGGTTTTCCCAAGTCTGGACCACCTTGCTCAGCAGTCTTAGCTGCACTCAGTAACAACACAAACTTATCTTATAGATATTAACATCTCTCCACAGGCTTCTGCTCAAACCCCCTGTGCTCCATGACTCTGGCCTCTCTGCGTTCTCAATGTATTTCTGTTTTCTTTTTCCTCCCACTTCATTCTGTTACTCCTTTGCCCTGCTCCACTCTAGTCCTCTGGTCATCCCCTGTCCAGCTCCTGGGACCCCCAGTCCAAACCAGTTAGCTTTCTCCTTGTGTTGCTTTCAAACCTGTTCTTGAAGGGGCAGAATGGAAATATTTGGTAAAAGCTGCTGCTGCTGAATCCAGGGATGCGATTCAATAAAAGAGAACCTCTGAATTTATATAAGAGCCTTTGAGAACACAGTATTTCACCCCAGGCTTTAGACTGCTGTTCCATCCTGCCCCACAGATATCAGGAAAGTCACTTAGACCCTAAGCTTTCAAACCCACCTCTGTGGCAATCTGCAAGTCAGTAAATGCTTGATTCACCCCACTTAATTGGAACAATACAGCACAAAGATATACAGAAAGCTAGATGTTTTCACCAACCTTTGTGGGTTTTGCCTTCTAACAACACAGATTATTTGGGGCAGGGCTCTTGCTAACTCTATTCACACTGTGCCTAAAACAAAGGGGCCATAAATGTGTGTTTGGTTTCTGGACCATTTCATGCTATAACATAAATTTTATGCTAAATAAATACCTACAGAAAAGATACTGGTAAAAATCTGTCCTATTCTAAGATTTAATAATAAATGTACTATTTGGTGCATAATAGGCAATTAATTTTGCTATGCATTTACTCTATTTAAAACATAAAGCACTTAAGGATATTTGGAGTACGCAAGACTCTATTATAAAATCAATTTCTATTCTGGTTTATAACCCAACCACTTAAAGTCTTAATTTGCTACAATTCACTTTCCTATATTCCAACTCGTTAAAAGTGGGACCAGTTATCTCCTGAACTCTGGTCATATGCCTTTTAAAGCTAAACTATTTAATTATTGTCTACCACATCGCTGCCTCCACTTACTTATTGCCTACATTTAAGCATTTACAGAATCAGTTCAGGTTGTTTGCACTTGCTTGAGAACCTGCTGCCTCTTTTTCTGAGGTTTGAAGAGGGGAGACTTTGGTTTCGCTGCGCGATATCCCATTACGCTTTACAAATAAACAAACAGCAGAGTAACGGCAGGAAGTCGTGCCCCTCTGGTGAGCGGGGCTCCATCTCAGCAGAGGGCAAACGAGGCGGCATCATTTTCACTCCAGCACAAAGTGTCTATTCTTGACTACTTGACCAAAGGAAGCAAAAGCAGAGGGACGACTAGCAAAGCACATCTGCAGGGCTGTATTTCACAGGAAGTAATGCAGCTCCTCTGCAGATAAGTTTCACTGAAGAACAAAGACTGGGTTTGTTCAGTACTTCAATGCATTGATGCATTGAACCTGGACCGAGCTTTTCAATCCCCGAAAACAAGGCTCGGAGAACAAAACCTAATTTCTCTCTCGCTCTTCTTCAAATCAGCTGCATGATTTTCAAATTAGCCCTATACTTACCATATGAAGAAAACTTGAAAGACACCCACTAACCTCCAACTAAGTTTACATGTTTTAGTTATTGGTTTTGCAGACTGCACACAACTTAATGCACCTGAGAGAAACTGTCAGAGCCACAACAGCTAAACCAGTTACACAAAACATATCTTCCAATGCCGAGCTGCCTTAAAGCTTTACAAACAAAATATTTACGACTAAGAACAAGACGAATGGTGTAATAATACGTTAGCAGGCAGTATTGTCACTGATTGCAAACATATTTTGAGCTTACATCTTGCCTGCGTATCATAAGCGCAGAGACATCCTACCCACTACAATTGGTTTTCCAGCAGCTCCACCTTTAACATGAGATAATGAGGTGTGCTTTGGAATGATACAAGCAGCATTAGATGTAGCAGGAGCCAAAAACATGATCATATTAAAAGCAAATAGCAGAGCAAGGATTACCTCTTGCCCTCTCTTGTAGCTTGAGCAGCATATTCCAATAAGTGCAGAAGAGACACTGTCAAGTACTTCTTTATAGTTTAATTCTTTTTTTTAATCTCCTTTGCTTGCAGTGCCCTTGCCCTCTTTAAACGCTGCAGAATAAAATTCCTTTCTCTGTCAATTTTGTACTTCCATTCTCAGCAAAGAATGACTGGGGATAAAAAAACCCCTCCACCGTCAAAACATCAGCCCCTCCCCAAGAGACAAGTTAAAGGTTACAGATAAGAAGTTTTTATCAAAATTTAAAGGAACCAATAAGTTCAAAGGAAGGTCATCTGTCCTACTGCTAATTATTGCTCATTTCCACTGTGCCCAGCTCTGTAAAAATAGTGGAGCATTTTATAGCAAATTATAGCTTATGGTTTGAAGTACAGTGCAGTCCTGGAGATATTTGCTCTTTAAGGAGGACAGAAGGGTCTTTTCTCAAAATATTTTTTTGGCATTTTGGGAACAGAAGTTGTGAATTGTGATGAGAATGAGATAACAGTGGTCTGGGGGAGGTCCCTGGATCTGAGAGGTATCGCTATAGCAGCTCGGTGAGGCTTATTCTAAGAATTCCCCCTGGTGACTGCCTGATCTGGAGTTGGAGGGCAACTGGAAGGCGAGCGCTGTTTGTACTGGCTCGGGACTCAGGGATTGGGAGCCACGCGGGGCGGATGCAATCGCCTGGGAAGGTAGGCTGAGGGCAGTATGTTTACTCTGGCTTGGCAGTCCAGAACTGCAAGCCGTCTTGGTGAAGGAGAAAATATCCAGAACCCCTGAATTTATAGATTGGCCGCTTCTAATTTTTTTTTCCTGTCTGTAGTGGAGAAACTGTCTCTTGGTGGTTAGTGACAGAAATATTCCTTCCGTTTCAGGACCGATAAGATTATTTTTTTGTTTATTTTGTAACTTAAAATTGTATTTCTGCAGAATATCACATACAGGAGAGTTGCTTGTGATTTAGTGTATTGTTTAAACATCACATTCACAATGTTGGACGTTTCTGTGTGTAACCTATAATCTGCCTTAGCTGTGGGACTAAATTTGATTTAATCACTTTCTCCCCTCTGATGAATTGTAACTCTGTAAAAGAAACAGTAACATGAGGAACAAAGATCTCATCTACCCAGTTCCCTTCCAAGCCTTCCAGTCAGTACAAGCGATTCAACAGAGATGCCAGCACTGGACAAGATGGTCTTGGAAGAAAGGTCAAATGTTTCCTCACTTAAAAAGGGTAAGAAATAGTCTAAAAAAGAATTCGAAGATTGGAAGAGCCTAAAGCAGAGGATGTGAATCAAGCTGACTGGATTGCCAGACAGGATACACTCAGTGGAGAAAGGCTCACCACCCAATATTTAGTACCACAACCACTTCAGTGTATTTTTCCGGTGGTATTTCCTGACGCAGACTATCCAAGATGGGACCCCTCTATGAGAAGGCAGAGCAGGGAGAGATTTGGATTTTAATGGGGCTGGGGGATCCACATATCTGCCACAGCATCAGCTGATCTGTGGGTGCAGTGCATGCCATGGTACCAGCTGATGTGCTTGGCCTCTGCCGTCGGCAGCAATGACAAGATGTGTCCTCTGTAGGGACATCCTTCTTTAATTACTGTGCTTGCAGCTTCCTGCTCCTTTTCCACCTTTCTTTCCTCCCTGGAACATGAAGGAGGAGGGGAGGGGGTATCAACTGGCTGTCAACTGACTCTGGAAGGAAATTAGAAGAGCAGAGGAAGAGGAAAGAAACCCCCTTCTGAGACAGTACTTTTTGATCCTCTCTCTGATCAGTGCAGTGGCCTAAACAAAGCCACTGACTCCTGCTTCCCCTTCTCCCCCTCCGAAATCCCCAGCAGCCGTACTGCTGTGGATGGGCAAATCGTCCGGCAGCAGCAGCCTGAAGTCAGGAGGTGAAAGACATGACAGAAGATACAGTTGTTCTGAGATGACATGGGCTTTTGGACAGGGAGCTGCTATGAAATGTACTGGGGGCAACTGGGGACAGATCCTTTCCCCAGGTATCCATCCCCCTGACTGTCCAAAAGTTCGCTGGTTGAGAAGATATGCAAAGCAGAATGTGTGTAATTTATTGTGTCCAGCAATAAACAAAATATTAAGTGCATTTTTAATGCTGTAAAACCTTTTAAAAGACTTTTAAACCTTTCAGTGTGGGACATAATTAAACTTGTTTTGCTATCTGCAACAGGCCTGTCCTCCAAACATAATTACGCAGTCAGAAATTGCAAAATTGGTTTGTTTGGTTCCCACACTACACAAATACTGTTAAAAGCTTTCTCATTTGTCAGTTATTGCACTGTAATTGACAGGCTACGGGCAACACAATTATGTGAGTTTGGAACTTGAAGACCACATTCACGTCTTCCCATGATTTCCAACACTGAATATTTTACTCTATGGTTTCAGTGGCTGCATGCACTCGGGTAACGTAGCAGCTACAACGTGAAACAGAAGATTTAAAGCTTGCGAAGCATAAAGGATCTTTTCCTTTCTTTACGAAGCAGAGGGTTATGCTTTCCTGTAGCTAATTATAACCTCTCTACCACTGGAAGGATTCATAAGCACCAGCATATGCAGAATGACTGGCTACATTTTGTAGCTCAATTCTTATGGATACAGATACGTGTCCTGGAGACCAGAAACACCATATGCTGTAGGAAGCAAGTGCTGGGGCTTCTGCACCATCTCATGTATTCCTTCTATTCCTCAGACTGCCCAGTGCACTGAATATCCAAAGCTTTTACACATAAACTAGAAGCATGCTATTGTGCGTACCTCGTACCCAGGAGAATTTTTTTATTCAGGGATAGTGTGATCTATAATGCAGGAGATTGTGTGTACAAATAATTTCAACAAGCTCTCCAAGATTTCCAGCAGTAGCTTTTTGGCACTACCAATCAGCCAGAGAGTATTTCCAGCACAATTGTTATTGCTGGAACTTCAATTCTTCATGGAAAAAATCCTAGATTACAAGGATGAAACCAGAACTACATCAGAAATATCTGAGGAAAGGAAAGAATCGAAGGAGACCAACATTCTTTTACAGGTTTTCCAAACTACTATCTAGCAGCACTTTAATGCTTAAGGTGCCATAGGACAGTTCAAAATACAAAGAAAGATTATTACTTGCCATTAAACATACCAGCTAAACTGAGCCTTTTAAATCCCAACTCTGAACAAGGGTCTATGTAAACCATCAAAATCCTTGGAGAATCACCAGAAGGAACATAAGGAAGATACAATACTTCTATGTGCTTTTGTGGGTGATAGGGGGAACCACAGTCTGCTCTTACGAGAGTAGAGAGACTGTTCGCAGTCTGGATTTGTACTTATATTCCAGCAGATTTTCCAATGTGCCAAAGACCGAAGGTCCAGACTAACTAATGTCTGGGAAGAGGAAATATCTCAGCTTTGAATATGCTGTGCCAGGGTGTTTCGCCAACACTTAGCTCATGATGTTTAAAGAAAGAGCAGAACTTGGGGCAGCAAATGAAACTGCTTGAGGAAGCAAGTGGTGGGACTCCGTGCTGCAGGGTACTCCAGAAGCTACAACTTTGATTAGCTCAGAAGCTTACTGAGGATAGTATTTACTAATATTCGATAACACTTGCTCTTCAGAGTCAGGTTCCCCTCAATCTCATTTTTCCTCTTTCCCTGTGCATTGCTCACGTACATTAAGGTAGATAGGTAGCCTTCCATGCTTAGCCGCAAATGAAACAGCTCTGCTATTAAAAGGTCGACGTCACAATTCCGCTTCCATCTCTGTGGAAACAGGATTGCACTTTCAAAAGCAGACAAAATGCGGCTTTGGTGATACCTACATAAAATGATTGTCTTATGAGCGGTGCTTTGGATTTACTCCGGTGCAAGCTAAATTTAGCCCCTGAAGTTGATGTTCCAGGGCATTTAATGAAGTGATAATTTTATATGGCTTAAAATAGAATTGGAGAACACTAGCAACCTTCTACTCATTTTTTCTAATATGTAGGGTAGTTTAAGTGTCTGTTCATTTATTTTGCGCTTTAAATTATTGGCATTTGACTTCAGTGGTTTTGGCAACCATATTCTTTGTTAATTAGAGGAAGCTGAGTAAGAAAAGATTTCTGTGCACTTAAATACATCAATCTATATGGACAACATTGTACCAGATTCATCCACTGAGAAACTCAGACAACTTGCTCGCCCCCAGGCTGACTCTGCTGCGGACCCATTGCTCGATGCGGTGTAACCATGACACCTTTGCTAAACCCACAGTATTAATTCAGCTGAGATACAACACACTGGAGCTAAAAATCACAATGCCCAAACAAGGCTGTCAAGGTGTTCTTAGCAGAAGCGCAACTGAATCTGTGTTGCAGCGGCACAAGCGTGCAGCTGCCATCCCTAACATGGTGTCAGCACTTCTGTATGAGCTCAGGGCACCGCACGGACTTGGGTGAAGAAACTCATTCTTCAATGAATGCTGGTATTTGGAGTTACGCAGTTTGTCTGCAGGCAAACACCTTCACATCCGAACATGTAACAATATATTTGAGCATATAACTATTGCACTATTATTACATGTGGTACTTGGAAACTACAAACTACCTGTCACTTGCTAATCAAGAGGTCACTCTAGCCTTTCCTTGACATTATTATTTTAAAATAACCAAATGAAGTAGTTTTCCAGGTTCTAGAACTAATCAAGCAATGGGAAGGCTCCTAATAGAAGCCCTAAATGTCTGGCAATTAAAAAAAGCTTTAAGGTCTTGCTTTACCACTGCTTAGTACTTACAAGTCCTTTTGCAGTCAAATAGCATCTTGGCTGCCTATAGGCCTTTGAAACCAGCACGTCTATCTCCAAACATTGCTTACAGAGCAAGAGTCATGGAATTCCACAAAGATCCTCTTTTAAACACAGTTTTATCCAGCTTTACCTTTGTCAGGATAGAGCAGTGGGGGATGGGGACACATTTAGACTTCTCTGTGCTCTGAGCAAAAGTTAAATGCTTCAGAAAAATATGGTTGGGCTCCTCTGCCTGCCTCCTTCCGGCCACTAGAGAGTACAGGAACCCGACTGTGGGCAACACACTCTGCAGGTAACATCAATCTTGGCTCTCCCTGTCAGCCCCAGTTTATCTTTTTAATGCTCTGTGGCTGTGAGCAAGGTGGGAGGCGCAGGGTGGGGATGGCTGGTGCAGAGGAACTCCCACTCTGCTGCAAAGGCTAATTCCCTGCTCCTGGGCACTTTGCCCCCTTCAATCACTGCTGACCGGAGGTGGGGGAGGAGGGTTGGCTATGCTTCAGCTTGCCTCTGAATGAAGCTTTGGAGGAGGATCCAGGCGATTTGGATGGTGTGGGATGGATGTCAGTGAGCTGGGCCTTCAGTAATTAATGGTTCGTAAAGATTTCTGGTATCTGAGATGAGCCTGGTTATGCGACTGCATCAATCTGTTCCAGGGGATGATCAGAGGCAGGTGAGAGGAACAGCTCTGTGCGAGCACTCTCAAGCCTGTGCCTGGGTTAGGGTGGTGGCCAGGCTTAGAATCATAGAATCCCTAAGGTTGGAAAGGACCTCCGAGATTTGTCATTAACCATCACTTCCCCTTCGTGCTCTGACAATCTGTGTAAATGGCCCCAAAAACCAAAGGCCTGCGAAGGACAACAAAGGTCAGGTATCTCAGAGCAATACTCCTCAGGTTTGTGACAACTATTCCTCTCCTGTGTTGAGGAAGCAATGTCAGACTAAACAAGTCATGAAAAAAATGGGACAGAGTTTCATTGAAATAAGGTAATTTTCATAGTGGTGTTTGCCTGAAGTAGGAATTGCCAGATCACCAAAACCCCCTAAATCCTGTCGCAGTGTTTTTCAGTGCACTTCACCGGCTTAACCAAAGAATGAGAGATGTGCACAGGATTCAAACTACTTTGTCTGGAAAAGAAATAACAGAACGCTGACAGTTTTTCAGCCACTAAATAACACTCAAATGGTGACTACAGCAGCACAAGCTGGGTGTGGAAGAAATATTACCATCTTACAAGAAGTACTGGGGTTTGTGGGAAGAAATTTTACAACTGAACTTTGTTCACCTCATTCAGAATTCTACTCCCCCCGCCCTCCTTTTTTTCCCCCAACCAACATTTGAATTCATTATTTAAGTAAAAATTTAAAATGACTCCTGACCCTTGGAAGATGCTTTATTTCTAATAAGGATCTTGTTCAAAAATGCTTTGATTAAATGAAGAAAAAAGATGAATAGACAGCTAAATATCCTCTAATAAGAAAAGTTAATAAGGAAAATGGTTCTAATATTTCTTTCTCTGATAATGGTGCCCTTGTTTTGATTTTAGAGGCAGAAGTGAAGCATACATTCAGCGATGCATTCCCATGACTAAATCACCTGTAAGATTGCATTTTGCATTTGAAAGCTCTTTGATAATGTCTTTCCCAGAGTAGATGCCCCTGATTCTTTGATGCGGTTAAGCAATTTTACACAATCATGTAATAGATTAATTTAGACTTAGTCTTCCTTGAACGTCTTTATACTAGGTCTGGGTTATCGATGGAGCTCAGCAACATCAATTCTCATTGAAGCAGCATGCTTGAGGGCACTTAGCACTTTGAAGGAAGGGCTTAACTTGAAGAACCAAAAATCAGAACACAAACCTCTACCTGTACAGAACAAATATTCTCCATTTTCAATGACCTTGGTCTTTTTTTTTTCCTGTCACCTATGAGCTGCAATATGAAGTTGTGACAATTTTCTATTATTCCACAAACACATTTGAGGGTGGGCAAAAAAACAAACCAAACCCCATTACACTTAATACCCCAGTGTAGTAGTCCATTAAGGGGACAGAGGCTTTGAGCAAAAATGAAAAGGTTGCAAGTTCTTTTGTGCAGCCAACAGCAAACTACCCATTCATATCACTGATGAAGCATGGAGCCAATAGCGGGAAAAATGAAACACTAAATAGTTGCTTTCATCTTTAAAATTTAAATAGTATTTAATGAAGGCATTAATCAGCAAAATAAACATTTTGTGGATATGTGCCATGACATATAATAGACTCAGGGAGTCCATTTGAGAGGAAAAAAGTACCCTTGATCAGGCAGTCTGCATTTAATAACACAGCAGAGGACACAAGCATTTCACAAGAAACAAATGTAATAATCAGGCCTGATTTTTTACTACCTGACTTGTATTTAAAGGCCTGGTTCAAGGTGCAAATGGAAAGTTTCCTTTTGATTTCAGGGGGCTTTGACTGTGTGTTGCTTAGTAAAACCTTTGCTAATGAAGTGTCCATTGGTTACTAAACGTGGCACTCATTGCCCAGCACTTTAAAACTTTTCTAAATATATGGAAAGTGTCTACACTTGGATTTTCTTAATGAGGGGGAAAAAAAAAAAGCAGCAGCTGACACTATCTTAGCCAACAGAATTTCAAATACTTTTCTACTCATAATGTATGCTGAGATAAATACATTCTTAACATTGAGAAGGGAGATTTTGACACCTACCCCTGATAATGACTAGGGAAGGGCCTCCCTTTACTGCTATGCTACCAACCTGCTTGGCTGCCTCACCAGTCACATCCCCTTTCCTTCAAGTTATTGTTTGCTTTGTTTTGCTCTGAGCCAAACCAAAGAATCTTAAAGTGAAAGTTATTTGGGTCAAAACTGTAAACCACAGGAAACACCCGATATAAAGCTTAGGTTTGTGGGTTTGATTTTTTTTTTCCCCGCCCCTAAGCTTAGTTAGAATTCTAGCCAAATTGGCAAACACAATCAGAGCTTCAGGTTGGTGTGTGTGAAACAAAAATCTGCCCAAAATCGGAAAAACAAGTCACTTTTGCCTTAATTTAGGGATTTCTGTGGAGAACATTAAACAGCCCTATGTAACAGGATTAAAATAAATTTACCTTCCAGGGTCTGAAATTTCTTCCTCCTGGTTTAATGACAATTTTATTAACATAAGCTGATGCAGGATTAAACCATAAATATTTAAATCCCAACACTTCCTGGAATTAATCTAGAATGGGGAAAATTTCAGACTGTTCCTTACCCAAAAATAATCTATTCCACCGATGTGCTTCTATGGCCCACTCTTCTAATAGGCGATTTAGAAAATGGGATACTGAGTCACTAGCTAATTTACTTTTGATTTAAATTGTCCAGAATACTTCTGAACTATTAGCACTCTGGTCTGAAGGACAAAATTACTTTGACAAATTTGTGCCTAGGGGCTACTCCATGATGTGTTCAGAGTCCAAGATTTTTGGTACATGTCTGGAACTGACAGTGACTCAATACATAAGGATATCCTTTCGTATTCATTTGTGCAATAACTTCACTTTTGTTGGCACAGGAATATGTTGTCTTTTAACCTGACTTAAGGAGGTGGTCCTAGAATTAGTCTTCATCATTTTGGATAGCAAGTTGGAATGAAGATTATTTTGACAGATGGCATCTAGCCTGTCTAATATGCATTTTACCTGCTCCATAAATATTGATGACTTCAATACATTTTTGTTCTACCATATGCTTCTTAAAGGTACACTTCCAAAACTTGACTTGGCTGCGTGATTTAGATGGAATTAATCTCCATTTTGTAGTACTATAAATGAGATCAGAATCTCATGCATTGTGTTTGATGTTGGAAGATTAAAAGTGGGGGCTGTGTGGGCACAGGGGGATAGCTCCAGCAGATTTGCATCCCAGTTCCACTCTCATAGTCCTGAGGTCATGGACATTATAGAGGGACACTGTGCAGGTGGAAGGTGTCTTCATACTACAGACCTTATTACACAGAAAGGAGTTCTGGGCAAAGAGAACCTCGTGAGGTGCTGCCACTTAGACAATGTTTGAAGCACTTTCTCCCTCTCCATTGTCAAACCCTTCACTCCTATGACTGACACATCAAACGCTTCCAAGAAAAATATTCAGAAAGAAGATGCTCTTGTTAGATACCTACTGAACAAGTTGTTTAGACCCACAACTGTATGAACATCTCAAGATGCAGGGTGATACACTGTACAGATATTCCGCTGCATAAGCACTCTTTCCTACACCCTGCCATTTAAAGAACGTACAGCTGCATGCTTTCAGGAGCTTTGCTTTATATAAGGACAGTGTCTTTGAACTCTGTAATTTCCAAGGCAGATGGGTATAGAGTGACAGTTAGCTCTCTTACTAACACCACTGCTTTCCTGCTTCTCCACCAAGGTTGCAGACCCATTCACAGTGGTGTAACTGAAATGGGAGTGAGGCCAGGGCTGCTGGCAGGAAAAGGGGAGATGTGGGCTAGAGAAAGCCCAAGAACCATTCCCCCAGGCTCTGGTAGCCTTGAAAAAAGCAGCACTGCTTCCAACGGTAGCAGCCTCACACCCCACGGCTGGGAGAAGTTGGCTTTGACTCACAGCAGTTTTGCCTCTGTTGGATTTGCCACCTTGTCTCATCATGCAAAAAAGGCAGCCTTATCACCACCCCTCTTCACGTTACGCTTCTGCTGCTTCCTTTTCCCACTCTAATTATAAATTCTACAGATAATGCCTGGGACATCCTCTGTGCATATTTTTTTTTCATGCTATGCTATGATAGGGCAGAAAATAGCACTACACAAGAAATGCCCTTCGTAGTAAACTCAGGAAATCAGAACAATACTATGAAATTTCATGAAATACTAAATGATGTAGTTCATTTTTGCAACAGTTGAAAATGAGACAAAGGACCATTTTTACAAAGAAAAAAATATTTTCAATCAGTATTTTTGTAGGTTTCCAGTGGAAAGGATTTTTCTCAAAAATAAAAGTGATGAAAAACCTATAAAAATGGCAACTAATATAATTGCATTTTCTCAAAAACTAGAGAAAGAAGTGGTTTTCTACTCAGTTAAGTGCACAATATTTTCTAGCTACTTTCAGAAAAAGGAGAGATTACAACTTAAAAAATCAGTTAGGATTATATTATTAACATATACTGAAGTTTTCACATTTTTAAATAGTTATTTTGCTTTTTGGTAAAGTATCTAGTAGTATTTACTCCTCTTTACAAGGAGGAAGATAGTACACCATAGCTCATCAGCAAAAGAAGGAAAAGAGAACTAGAAAACCTGCTGAGAATATTTGCAGCGTGCTTTGCTTGATAAATAATAACCACTTCAGGGCTGAGCATGTAAAAGGAGAGGTTAATGGTCTTTCTGATGCATGGGTACATTAGTAATGGCAGAGGCTCAGTTTGTTGGCACTGAAATCAGCCAAGAGCACATATACAGCACAGTACTTGCAATAGAAATATAGGTAGCTAAGTGCTTTAACTTTACTACCCAAAGTATATTATGAAATTACTCCAAACACTGTACAAAACTGTCAGGAAGGTTTCTTTGCAAAGTGTATTTATGTAAACTCGCTTCAAACTGAATAAATCATTTTCTAGTCTCTCTTCTTTTACAGGCAAATTGTAAGAAACTTGGTCTATGTCTGCTCTCACTAGTTTAACTGGGCTTTAACTATATCTGCATGTAGGGCTATGAATAGAAGCGAGAGGCTTGCTAGAAGAATTCACATGGTCAGAGTCAGGATTTATCCCTGTGCACTAACTTACTACACAGCAGCAGCCACACAGGCTGGTATTTATCGAAACTTAAACCTACGGTGACAGCACTGGCCAGAAATGCATGCTGCTTGCTGGGGAAGGGCCGGGCCATGGAGGATGTTTTGCCTAAGATTTAGTTTGCCCAAAGGGACTTAAACTGGCTACACAAAGGTAAACTTCATACAAGCCATGCCCACTAACAGAAACAAATGATATTGTGTATGGAAATGCAGCATGCTTTCTATACATTCAACACACGTTTGCTATGTTAGCTAAAGGTTGGAAAAAGGCTCACCTGACCATACTGTAAAAAAAACCCCACAACACCCCCCCCCATTCCCCAGGATTTGGAAGAAAGCCACCAACATAGGTTTGTCAGTAGTTCAAAAATAGGTCAGATCCTTATTAGGTGTAAACCAGCAAAGCATCACTGGCTTTTGTATATTCAAATCAATTTTCACCAGCTAAGAATACATCCTTGCTCTGGTTGGATGAGACACAAAGGAAATCCAGCTACCACAAGAAGAGCTGCCATTTCTGAAGCCAATGGTAATTTCTGTTTTATCCCATAATAAGAGCTTTAGAGATGTCCGGGAGTCAGTACTCGGCTGGAGCAGAGTATGCTAATTTGTGCAGGTGCTAAAACACAGTAGCTTGGCAGCTGTGAATAGGAAAGAGAAAAATGACTGCTTCTCCATCTTTCAGTTGTGATTTGACATCTCTAAATATGGGCAAAGGCTGAATCAGTTCAGAAGGTTGGTTTGACCAAACACTCAAGAAGGAATATACAAAACAAAGCAGAAACACAATGAGAAATGGTTTTCCTTGAGTAGCTTCTAGGTAAACCAAAACTGCAATGGGAAAAACCTCTCAGAGCTATTTATTTACTCTTTTTTCTTTTCGGTTTTTTTTTTCCCCTCTCCTTTCTCTCTTTTTTTTTTTTTTTTTTGCCACTGCTCCTTTAGTAGCAGTTCTGGAAGTGCCAAGGCAAATTAGAGCTACTGTGGTAGCAGAGGTTAACCAAGCATTGGTGACCCTCAGAGGAGGTGAAGTGTATTTCTGTGCAGTCTCAGGTAAAGCTTCTGGTCCCATTCTTATTTGATTGAAGCAATTTTACAGGTACTTAGTCATTTGCATTTTTGCAAGGATTTAGCTGTGATTACAGCTTCCACTGCTATTGTAGGTTCACAACTCTGCCTGCTGTATGCTGGCACCATGCTAACAACCACTTACGAATTGTATCGAGGCTTACAACAGCCCAGTCCTTAAAAACACTCAAGCATTTGGGCCAGAGAACTGTTCACTGCATTCAGATTATGGCACACACTGGGCACGCCAACATAAACGTGTTCCTTGCTTTGTTCCTAACAACATTTTCTTGTTGCCAGTTTGCGCCACAGAAGCGGACAGTTACACAGAAGTATCCACAACCACAACCATTCCAAAAACTTCATTTCAGAGCGCTAGTAGGTACGTTAGATCCAATCATCTTGTGTAGCAGCTCAGTTTCTCTCCACATTCATTACTTCGCACTTGTTAACCTGGATTTCCAGGTGCTGTTTGTTACCTCTCCACTCAGTTTTGCAATGTCTTCGTCCAATACTTTGCAAGTTTTGACAGTGTTAAATACTCTCTATCAAAGAACAGATTATCTTTTTAAACTTACTCTTTTTTTTATTTGTTTGCTCTTTCTTCACTAGTTATGAACCCAAGACAAGATGTTCTGTTTACCTTTCAGAAAGTTAAGTTCTTTACCAGTTATACTGTATTGACTAACTATATCGAAGAAATTCTGAAGGTGTAGTCTTGAAGGACACCTGTGGCCCACAATGTCTTTTTAATGTTTTCATTTATTTAATTTTTCCAATTCTTCATCTACTAAGTTTTAAGGAATTACATTGCATATTAATTTTATCCTGTGGTTCCCAGCAGACCCTGAATGACCCTGTTCATGCACATAACAGATCATAAATGTCCGAGTCCTCTTCTAATTAATTTTGCTAGAATACCAGAGAACATAACTAGCAATCCCAAAACATAACTTACATGAAGGATTTCTTAACAGAAAAAAAATATTTATAGGCAAGACAAGCCATTCATCGCAAGGAGATCAAAATTCTCTCAGGCCTTGCAAGATAGCGAAGGACACAGTCTCTATCTTTAAAGGCTCACACTAATAGTCTTAAAGATGGCTAACACAGCTGGTTTTTGTCTTCAGAATAGAAGAGAGAATGAAATTTTTGAATTTGTTAGAGGAAAGAGCTAGCCTGAGGGAAGAGAAAGGGTTACACAGGTGTGAGGAGAACAAAGTAAGCTCTGAGAAAACATATTTTTTAAGATACACTCAAAAATATTAACTTCAAATAGAAAGTTCTAAATCAGATCTTCCTGATTATGAGTGACCAAAACAAAAGTGTTCGTTGCTTCTAGTTTCAGGGTGGTTTGACTTAAACATGTTTATAGAGTTCCCCCTGTTTAGTGAGGCAGTAATATAGATAAACTAGGGACCTAACCCTCAAGCTCTCAACATCTTTTTAAGAGACAGAGTGCTCTACAGATAACTGAAGAATCCAAGATTATTTCAATCATTTTTCTTCAATCTGGCTGTAATTAACTATTGTAGCTAGACAATCAGCTATTCAAAACAGAAATGAGTTCAGTTTTGGGCTCAAGTTCAGGAAATTCTTAACTTGGTGAATAATCTTACGCATAAGAAGTCCTGCTGACATGACTCTGCATTGCCTACCAAAGCACCTCTCTAAGGAAAGCAGGTACTGCAGATCTGATTCAGGAAGCACTTGTGCAATTTTGGACATCTGTGTTTATCTCACAGCTTTGGTGACTACAATAGAGAAGCCAAAGCCACAATTCTGTTTCTGATATACCTAAATCATTAGGAAGCTGGGATAGCAAAAGCACAAAAACATGTTCATAATTCCTGGGCTACTCAAGTCTGGTAACAAGCTTTATTTCCATGTTTTCTTTTTCCTAATATGTACACAATTTACTTCTGAAGTCACATGTACTGTGTTCTCTGTAACAGAGCTCAGAAGATTCTTCTGTTGTCTGGGGCTTAGATTTGTAGTATTAATGTATCGCATAACGTCTCCAGAAGAATAACCTTTTGCCCCATTGGTTTGTTTACTATAACTGTAGCATTTCTTGGTTTAATAAATGAGGTAGCCAATATGAAAACTTTTACTTGTTCCTAAGATTTTGCTATTGCTGTTTAAAATTATTTCATTACTTCAGAGGGCTTATTTCAAATTACTACCACGTCTTTCTGTTGTTCATGTCTCCATAACATATAAGAAATAACAGTAAAGAAATGTCTTGATTACCTTGCCCTCAATCTCATTACTTCATGTTTCTTTGTGCTGAGTTGGATAAGTCACGCAAGTTTCTAGGCTATTCCAAACCATTCACATTTCAATTACATGTTTCAGACCGTCAACAAGTAACATCTTCTCAAAGAGTTTTTTTGAGAGGAAAGAAGCATAATTTAAGTCCCACCGACACTGACAGCTCTCCTCAGCTTCAGTCTGTTCCGCACTTCTCATTTTCAGTACGCAGAACACTCTGTTAAGAAATACACCACTCTCTACAGATTTACATATGTATTATCTATGGAGGAATCCCTACCATTGTATAATCCTAACAACCTTGTTGGCTAAGTCGTACCACACAGAGAAGCATTTCATCTTGTCTCAGAACACTTCCTAATAACAGTACTACAGTGGCTTTCTTACTGTCCACTTCAAGAAGTAACAGTTCCATTTTAAACGTCCCTTCAATAGTTGTTTTATACTCTTCTTTATCAAAGAGTTAATTTCCTACCATAGTTAGAGCTTTTAAGGCCTCTGCAAATTCTTTCATCAGCCTTTTATTTACCCAGTCTCATGTAGTGGTTAACATACAGTCAGATTCAGGAAGCAGAGCAAGAGTTCTGTATTCTTCATTTATGGATTTAAACTGGACATTAGAAAGAAATTATTTACTGTGAGGGTGGTGAGGCACTGGAACAGGGTGCACAGAGAAGTTGTGGAGGCCCCATCCCTGGCAGTGTCCAAGGCCAGGTTGGATGGGGCTTTGGGCAATCTGGTCTAGTGTAGGGTGTCCCTGCCCATGGAGAGGGGGGTTGGAACTAGGTGATCCTTGTCATCCCTTCCAACCCAAACCATTCTGTGATTCTTCTGTAGATACACTTCATGACCTAGCCAAATGACACAGTATTTCTGAGCCTAAAGTTCTCTATTTAGAAAGTGGAAATAACCACCCAGATGTAAACAAATATGTGGGATTTTAGATCAAAAGCATCTTACAAACCTTATATGCATTTATTATTCCATACATACTGGAATAATTTCTAGTACAAGAGAGTTTTAACCTTCAGTACAGTCATTGTTTAATTTCTCATGTTAAGTCTTTTCTGGTTGAGTACAAAACCAGTGACCTTCACTGAATTATGAGAGCTATTGGGAACACTTTATGCTTCAGCCTCTACTTCTTACTCATGCATTTCCTGACTGATAAAGACAAGAGGGGAAAACTTAAGTCCGCTGCTGATGCAGGAAGGATAGGCTACTGACTTCTGCAAAAGAAAGTTGTGCCTTGTATTAAGCAAATTACAAAGCAAAACATAACCCCAAAACAAATGCTCTTGATATGTTCCTTGGCTATGCAGTATCTTGTCTTCTATTTTTGCTTAAGATTGCGGCAAAAGTTGTGAATGTTAAGAAAATACCTTCTACAAAACACGGGTACATCTGGTTCCTTGATTACATTGTTAACTCTGGTAAGGAAAAGGAGAACTACTGATGTCAATAGGACAAGCACTTTAATGAAAATATATGCATGACTAAATTGTTAGTATTATCAAATACCCATAATATTGGGAATTGTACACTACCATTACTTTTCAGAGCACTGCGGCAGCAGGAAGAATACTCATTAAATTAAATCAAAATCACCTTGTGAACAGATTCAGTATTAGAAATAAACCCAGTTATTTATTTTGATATACATGAAAATTTACAACAGTTGTCATCCCCCTGTTCCTCCATTACATTTGTTTGATGCAGTTGCTCCCCTCTGGGTTGCACACGTGTACGTGCTACAAAAATTTGACTTGATACACATTTACCTATTCCATCCAAATATGAGACTTCTTGTGAAGCTTTTAGCTTCCACTTAGAGAAAAAGAAAATCACATTACGTAAATGGAAAATACAGATTCAGCTTTAGTAATTGTTGGAAATTCTCTAAAAACCTGCATGTTTAGTGGCAGTGGCATCCCAGAACTTCACAGCTCTCACTCTTTGCTCCCGTATGGTGCAGTTCTGCAACAGAAACCCGGACCAATAACAGAAACTGGTGTCAGCTGGAGCCAGGGGGCACGGCATGAGATCCTGATTTGTAAATATCACTGGACCACTCTGAAGTGGGATCATTTCTGGCTTTGCCTTAAGCATCATTTGAAGGGCTAATTCTGTTTCATTTCCCTCTGTTTTCAGCTATTTAGCATAATTAATATGATCAGCCCAGCGAAAAAGAGTGCTGCTATCTCTCATGTTGCAATGATGTCATTTCTTTGACCCTTATTTCTACCTTTTGGATATAAGAGATTCATATAGTTGATTGCATTGTTAGCAGTTATATTGCCAGAATAATTACTTCGACAGGTAAAAACACATGTATATTTCTAAAATAGCAAAATTTCAGGTTGCCTCAATGTCACATGCATTGTACACCCCCTGTCACATTGCTCCAGTTACATATCTTTTCACACAAACAAAATTATATAGCTTTTGGAAAACATAGCAGTATGACAAACTAGCTCTCCATAATATGAAAGAATCACCGTTTAGAAAAGGTAATGTACATGTATGGTATTAGCACTTCAGCAAGGAACTATTAAGGAGAAACCCAGCTCTATTAAATCAAGCTTTAGTCCAAACTTGAAGCTAGCTTAATCTTAAAAGTTTCAAGATCATGAAAGGTCCAATAGACTCCCAAGAAATGCAATTGTACCTTGAGATTCAGTTATGCTTTTAAATTATATTTTAATTTTTTAATGACAATAGCTATGTTTGTTACTACAAATCCAATTCATCCAAGTTCTTAAGCATATGCTCACCTTTAAGAAACTAAGATGACAACGAAATCAACACATGCTCAAAATCTGCTCCCCCCGAGAATACTGTTGCTGATTTCGGTGCACACCATCTCTGTTCTGGGTTGGCTGTACTCACATCGCCTACTGCAAGATGATGTTCTTTGGATAGCAGGTAGTATTCTGGCCCATTTTCCTCCATTCATTTATCACCCTTACTCTTTTAAAACCTATGTTTATTCTCCAGGATCTTTGGGAGCAAGGACTACAGCAGGTATCGGATTTACCAGGGTTGCTTCCACCACTGGCCTGTATTATTTCTTCATACAGAGTATTGTATTCAAAGCAGTTTTAGGGATTATCAATTTATAAGCAACAAGGCAGATGATGGGCTGATAGAGCACAGTGTAATGTATTAATAGCACAATGTCATGCACTCAATAGATACACATTCGACGTCCCAGATGCAGTCATTGTGATTTGAGCACATGAGCATCCACCTCAGTTTCACACTAAATCAATCATCCCCTTCTCTCTTGCTATAATAATAATTGGGTTTTTGTTCATTCTGTAAGACATGATACTCAAGGTAATACTTTTATTTTTATTTTATGGGCTCTTGTTTTACTTTGTTTACAATTATCAGTGCCTGCGGTGGTTCTCTAGAGAGCTTTTTTCCAAAGCAGGTGCATTTTTATCTCAGGTAATGGATTTACAGATATTTGGTCATAAATATATAGTGTTAAACACTGCTGTAAAAATGAGATAAATGTTTATTACCCAACAGTTTAATAAAAAACCCCACCTGGGACCTTCTAGAAAGGAACAAATCCCTTTAAGCCTCTATTGAACCAGTGATGGTTGTGCAAGATTCACAAGCAAATTGTACCCCTAAAACAGTCTAAAAGCAGAAAAGAAAATCCCAGCCTGCACACCACACTAAGAGGAGTGAAAGGCATTCACGAGATAGGTACCATTTATTATCTAATTTAAGCACTTAGTAGTGGCATCTGTTTACAAAGAACCACTTTTACCATTAGATAAGTCCCATGTTACGTTAATGTTCCTTCCCAACTTCATTATCAAACAGTATGATTTTATCAGAGTGACATAGAAAATCTCAGCTGAAAAAGAATGAGTTCTAAGATAGTCAACAAATAATCCAAAATGTCATCATGAAGAGGGAACAGCACTTGCCACGCACAAGACATATAATTTATATACAATATTTTCATTGAATTGCATAGGCTCTTGCACCTAGCTTTAATGGATTAAATGAACTTGACATTCTACTCCCCTTAACCTTGCTGAATGCTGAAATACCATGTAGCAGCTTGGATGGAAAAAAAATTCATAAGAGTAGAGATGCTATTGTCCCTTGGCGGCAAGCAGAACTTGGGTTCTCCCAAAATTAATTTCCTTGTTGCCTCCCAATGTTTTCAAGTGTCCTCTTTCCTTATTTCTACTCATACTTCACTTACAGTGATGTCTACTTTGTTTCCAAGCAATAGAGTGTGTAGCAAAAGCTATCTGTTCTTCCTAGATGTGATTAGCGGAGTTAAGAGCCATTTGGCCCTTTAAGTTTTAAACAACCTGGCTGTCATCTCCCCCTTCTGGCTGACTGCTAGAATGACGCAATAAATCTAAGTTTACTTCCCCAAAGGAATCCAGTGACTACCAGGAATGGTGGACTTAGGAAAGCTAAGATAGGTTGATGATTTCTGCACCATTTGGCAGGCAATACTCCATACTCCCATTCTCCTTATTTTTGCAAACGGCTGATGGATTCTGTCTGGATGAGGACTACCTTCTTCAAGGAAGGATGAAAAGTTGGCTGCATAGTAATCTACGTTTATCTAAATGACTACTTGAAATGTACAGTAGAGATGAACCTGAGTTAAAAGGTGCTGACCAAGATCTGAACTTTCCTAGGGCTGCAAGTATGCTTTTGGGAGCAGGCAGTTACTTATCAGCAACTGAAAAAAGTATGTTGTTGAGGTACAGTTCAGATTAAAACACAGATTTCAGCTTCTGACGTTTTCAAACTCAGTATGCATCGTCAACGTATTTTGGTGTAAAAAGGAATCACGAGTTTCAGCACTTTGAAACAGTGTGCAGGGTGCAAACTAGCAAGTTTTAAAAGACGTTTGCCAGTTAAATGCAAAATATTTCTGACTCCTAGAGTGAAAGTTACCAAAGTATTTACACAATTGTATTTACTTTTTAGAAGGCTGGCATAGGACACAGAGATTGTGGGCTCTAAATGCATAATAGATGTTACGGTCTTTGGCAGATCTTTTTGTGCTTCCATTTCTTCTTGTGTATAAATACAGACAGAAATGCCTCCTTGTAAAGGCACAAAAAAAATTAAAAAAATTAACTGTCTGTGAGGTAGTCAAGGTCTCAGAATTAAAATCTGTGAAGCAAAATTTGGCCAATTGCTATTGCACCTTTTTTTCAGGTCAGTGTATTCAAACTCTGGTTTTATAGGTATTTTCCCCCAAATTCATGTACTTTATGCTGTCTTTCCTCTTCCATGAAAGATATCTCCATGATACCTTTCCCAACACTACAGAGTTTTCCTAAAAACTACCCTTTTATTCTCCCAGTCACTAAAACCCTAAGCAATTTTCTTCTTTTACTAGATACAAAATTCTTTAAGATGTAACTGTTTCTTCATGTAGATCTTTGGAGTTTCAAAATTCCCTCACATACAAACAGTTTCTTTTATGTTTCTAGAAAATGTCGCTGCAGTGTATCTTGAAGTTAATGAAGTATCACAGCAGATCAGAAGTTCATGCCAGATGCTTGAATCCCCACCAAAAACTTTGTGATATTTTAAGCTAGTGCACAGCTCCAATTAACCCCGCCTTTGTGTATCCCCAGGTTTGGAGTCCTGGGCTGATGAAATAGCCTAACTCCATCCTGAGATTGACAAGTTATTAATTAGGACAGCAGGCCTGTCACAACCTCTAAGCCTCACCAGTACTTTCACTAGTTCCTTGGAGAGACGTATTGTCGCCTAATATTGGAAGTAAGCTTCTCACTTCCAAAATACAAGCCTCAGTCATGGCACTAGAGTAAAAATGACTCTATTAGTATTTTTGCAGCCCATTGGCCTGCATCTCTTCCTTTTTGATTTTAAGAGTGAAGTCTCGGACCACTGGAAACAATGGGAGTTTTGCCACCGACTTCACTGGGGCCAGAATTTCACTCTGCATATTCTACAGGGAATCCTGAGAAAAAGAATTTAATTAACAAAGTAGATTATCAAGTACAGTGGAACAAAAACAGCCTTAAAATATCCTCAGATGTCTCAATAATGGAGATAGTGACTTGGATAGCATAGGACAGGACCTAATCTACATAATGTTGCCATATTGACTGAGAAAGCAGCAGCCAATGCTGCAAACTCTGATACACTAATAGTGAATCCTTGTTGTAGGAGAATGCTTGAAAAAACCCACCAGTTAACAATGCTGTTGGACTCCGACAAAGCAAAGGGAAGCTTTCACAAAGGATGCTGAAGAGTGACATTCTTGGGACTCACTGTGAGCTGAACTCTTGCCTTGACACAAAGGCATGGGGAGAGCACACAGGATTTGGACTCAGCAAGAGCTGTATATTTTCGTATAACCGTTTGCACTGTATTATTTAGTATAAGGCTATTAGGATATAGTGATGGCAATCATATTCAGCATGAGCTAGCCTCTGTTGGTAGCAATTGTGGATTCTGTTTAAGAGAGTTTTCAGTTGCATTGTTTTTACTTTCCACCAGTTCAGGGAGCCAGCAGAGTATATGTAGTATATCTAGTGTTAGGACTAAGAGAATGAGAAAAGGTAATTTTACTGGAGAACATGCATGCTACAGTTTCAACGATAATACTGTGTCCTGTTAGAAACATTCACATTTACTTCCAGGTACCCTGAAGAATAGCCACAGTGCTAAAACGTTAGTGCTTTTGCAGCTCTACTAGTTTAGAGACAGCTGCTTTTGTTGGATTGGATTCACAAGAAAAGCTCTAGCCAACGCCATGTAGGTCACCATGTGGGGTTCTAGCACTTGCCACACTGCAAAAACATTATTTAAGACCAAGTTTTGTGGAGGAGCCAAGGGCCCTCTGTAGCATCTGGGTATGCTGGTTTCTAGTTCATTGCTCAGGGAAAAATAACACAGTTTCAAGAAAAAACATGGAAAGGGTCAATAGACGGATTTTTGTATAATGCAGAACAATGCCCAATCTCAAATCTTAGTCTCCAATGTATTTATCAAAACCTCCAATGTATAGCTTTATAGTCACAGTTTTCAAAACATCCATAAGCCTGTAGACATCATGTAGAATTAACACAAGTACAGTATGTAGAAAAGCAACACAGTGTGTATCGAATTGCACCCCAGCCTGTATAATACCATTTTTCACAGTATAGTCAGTCATAATAAGTGGGGAAAAAAAAAAAAAGCCTACCTTTTCCTTCCTACCCTTTTCTAGTCAGCCTTTCTCAAAGCACCTCCAATTGAATACTATTTAAACTGCCATTTTTGAGCATGAAAGGACCTGGTTATCTTGGATTAAGTTCCCAGTGAGCAAAAGTCAATACTGCAGACTTCTGCATGACCAACATAACACACACTGGCTACCACATTGAGGTCTCTGGGACTGCTCCAGTATGGAGACTACACAAAAGCACTTTCCCATTCTTGGGAGAGTTCAAGTCTAGGTCATTTTGGCAATGGACATGAGGGAAACGCAGTGCTGTTCATGGCTGTGCTGGAAAAATAGAAATCGGTCTGAACCATGAGAAAGCCAAGACTCTCAATCAAACTTTAATTAACACTTTGCTATTCTTTACACACTCTTATACACATTGGATGCTAACCCACACTAACACAATCCAGTAAAACAAGCAATTGTATCACCACTCGGGATACATACAACTCTGACTAAATCTAATAAAACACATCAGCAACTAACTGACAACTAACAGCCAAGAGTATCACAGTCACAGAAAGCTGCAGAGATGCTCAGAGGTAGTTCTTTCCTGAGAGGCACACAAGAAACTTCTATTGCTCTTTTTAAAAAAATTTCCCATCAAATCTTACTTGAAAAGCATAAACAACAATATTTCTTTCCTACCTACCCCATGTGCAGTCCTTCCTCTGCTGAAGAGATCACACAGGGCTTTCCTTTGTCACACACCACCAGAAGCAAAAGCTACCCTACCACCAAGGTGAGCCCATCAGAAACACCTGGGTGTGCCCATGTGCCTTAAAAAGGTGCACCTGGGTATCATGAGGTTCAACCAGCCCTGCCTTCACCTGCAGGATCTTGATTCCTAATAATGCTGTGTACAAAATATTGAGCTCAAAACAGCTTTCAGGTTAAGGAACTAATCAAATGCAGAGACTCAGGTTGTCCCCATCAGCATGAAATGGCAAAATGCCTTTTTTTTTTAACAGAGTCATTTTCCAGGATGGATTTATATCCTGCAGTGTTCACAAGGCCTGTGTTTTCACAGCATTTGAGGCAAACAAAATGCTCTTGATGAAATACCAGCTCTTTCTGTGCGCAGAATATGGCATTAAATTTATAGAGCAAAGGAAGAAGCGGTTTACTTGCCTTGAGGGGAATTGAGAAGTGACAGTAGGCACTTAACAGCAAGTTCCAATTACAGCATTTAAATATAATTGCATACTCTGTTAATCTATGTCAGGGTGGCATCGTTTTAATATGATTGTCACAGACTCTTTCTAATATTATGAGTGATGTGAGTGAAGCTGAGCCTACTGAAAAAGTTCAGTTTCAGGTCTTAATATACACTCTAATTCTGTCAATTATGCTACAGCAGAGTTCAAATAAAGGTCTGGGGATCTAGAGGATGTAGCTACCTTTATTAAAGTACTTCTATTGTAAATACATGTATGGGTCAGGAGACAGTTATCATTTGGGTTTGTTATTTTTTATGAGCCTAGTACTATTAGAATAGACTCTTGTGTATAATGATTTAGATGTGTCGTGGAATCTTATTTCAAATGGAAACCGTAAAGTGAAATAACAAAAATTACAGTTTGACCTCTGCAAAAATGTTCATTTATGCACTCCCATTTGTGCATTAAGTAGAGTATTACAGGAGACAATTGTAATCCAAGGATCTAAAAGCACTTTGTAAATCCTTTATAAACTTCAGATTCCAAATTAGACAATGGAAACTTTGGTATACAAAGAATGGAGATTCATGTTTAGTAGTTAAATTTCAAAATTTAATAGAGGCATTACTCTTATGGTAACGGTAATGTGTAGCAGAATGTTTCTTCTGGTGTAAAGACCACTTGAAGGTGGCTCCTTGCTCCACCACATCTAGGCCCACACTGGGATTTACTGCCTTCTCAGTGTTGCTAATGAAACTGATTTTATGGCGGCACTTCAAACTTGATCAGAACTTATCTGAGCTGAAAAATATCTACCTTTGGAGGATTTTTTAGTCCAAGTCAGCTCATTGCTCTGGTTTAGAAAGCAGCCCACACAGCTGCATCAACACAAATATTACAGTAATGCACTGCAGCTCAGTGACTGGAATGAATGATTGCAGTAGAGAAGGGAGACAAATTGTATAAAGAGCTTCCCAAATTATTGCTTCTTGCTAGACAGTATTTGAAATGTCTTTATACAGGCACAAACTTCATCAAATGCTGTCGAAGTTTTGTGGGCAGTGTATATAAACAGAATTTACTACAGCCACCTCCTTGGAGGAATCCATTAGTTTTATTGTAGTAATGACCACAATCAGCCAACGGAATAAAACAGGAAGAAAGCCCCATACAACAGAAAGCAGAGAGTGGAATTACAAGACAGTAATTAGAGAAACTTCCTTACTTCTGCGCAAATCATTGCTAGATCTTTACACAAGTTTACATCTCGTATTAAAACATCACTGCCACCAACAAAACTATCCCCCAGCACCATGCTGGCACTTGGGTTGCTGTAATCGTGCAGGAAGAATGCCACTTATTGAATCTCTGGATTTTCCTTGGCGGTTTCCCATCCAACACTACAGGGCTTGGCTGTGTTTAACTCTAAAGATCGGGCAGGATCTCAGCCAAAGTTGCATGGCCACATATTTTCTTAACCCTCCAACCAGCTGCCACGTTAAAAAGACAAGTCACAAATGTCTAGCTACACAATTCTTTAAATTTAAGATGCTCTCTTCTAGCATTTGATTGTCGCATTTAGCCTCTGAAAAACTGTTTTTGGCCAGCTACCTGTATTTAGCAGTCACTCTATTTTCTCTGTAGTGATTTATGGGAACAGAATAATTTTGAAGTAGATTCTCTTTCATGGAAAGAACCACAGAATTTCAAAATATGGAGTTTCTTTTAAAATGACCCTTGCTGAAGCAATGCCTATCCTGGGGGCTCATGAGAAAAGGCAGGGGGGAAAAAAAAAGTGCATTTGAGAAATCAGTGAAGCAAGCAAATGACTGTCCTATGAGCTCTTGGACAGCACTGCACAGAGCTACCATATGCTTCCTAGTGCTCCCCTAACTGCCAGCTGTCTCCACCTTGCTCCTTCCAAATGGCAGAGTGGGCAGCCGAATTGCCAAAATTGATGTTTTGACCTGCAGTTATAAGCAGAGAAGTGGCTTGAGGTCAGTTTGATGAGAACATAAGCCACATATAAGTAGAGCAAGGACAAAAGAGGGTCGCGTTGTTTCACTGCTGTCATGCAAGGATAACTCAGGAAAAATAACAGTATAGAGGCATTTCTGCTAAACTAGTGTGACACTGAAAACAAGCCCAGATTCCGAGCAGTATTTTACATTCATTTTTCCTTTCCTTTGCAGAAGAGGCAAGTGTTAAACAAAGTGTCAGGCAACAGAAAATCAGAACTGCTGCCCTTTGAATTCATGTCATGATCTGAATACCGATAAGCCTAAAACAAATGAATTGTCGGCAAATCTGCAGGCTGGGGAATCTATATTATACCACCATACCATAATGTCCTTTCTCAGAATGACCCAATTACCTTTCCTCCATCTTTTATTGCCTTGCCTTTCACCATTTCTGGCCACGTCAATGGAGAACCATCATGATAATAAGTCTTATTAGTTTGGGCTCCATGCCACAGTGTGTCTTGTTTCTAATCATTGGTACTTCTCAGCAGTGAGATGCACCCCAGTGAGTGGCACCCATCATACAGAAATGGCATGTCCTCACTACCTGCTGGACTTGGAACTCATACTATCACAGACCTACTGACCCATGAGGAATGAGTGTGCCTTTGTTTGTGCTTCTAAATTTGATGAAAACCCTTAGACTAACAGGAGAAAATCCACCATTCTGCTAAATTATGGTAATTGCTCCCTGATCCTGTCATGTTACTAAGGGCAGTATAGAAACCCCTGAGAAACCTAGTGTAAGATATCAGCATTGTTAACACTGTCTTGATAATTATTTTTTTCACTGCGTTGTTATGGTGGTGTACCTGGTGATTTTTTACTACACCAGCTGGAATCCTAAAGCTTCCTTCTTATGAAACATAAAATTAGATAGGTTATGACTGCCTGATTTCAGTTACTCTCTAAGGTATGTGTCTCATGGGAGATTTTACGAATGAAAGCTTTTAATAATGAAACACATAATAAGCAGGTGTGAGGCAGAATGTAGGAATACACCCTTATCTCAGCTATAAACTGAAAGCTTGGGAGAAATGCTAATAAACTATTAAAAGTCTTTAATTTCATGTGGTCCAAATAAATTGCGTGCTGCTTGGATGTGAACTTAGAGATCATAAGACCTCAAAAACTCTTATGAATTTGAGCCCATGAGAACCTGGAGACGCTGAACATGCCACAAGCCCTAGAAAACACAAAAGACAGCACAATTATTTTGGTCTTCATTGCCCCAGTGTCTTCCTGAGGTTTTCATGACCACCGGAACAAAGAGTGCCAGGATTCACGTTTTACAGCCAGGCCACCTACCAACTGGGCAAAACCAGACAGCAAAGTGCAAAAAAAAAGAGAAGGAAACGTTATCTTACTTTTAAGTACCCTTCATACAGAAGCAAGACCTGCAGAACCAGGCTCCTAAGGGAACAGGTTTTAGGTGGGGCACATTATCTCTCTGCATCATGTCCTTTAATTCTTTTTGAATTTCAAACTTATCTTAAGGACAGCTAAGCTTCTCCAGGTTGGGAAAAAACAGTATTTGTTTAGAAGAGGAAGACCCACTGTGTGAACCTATACACTCTAAGGAAGCATTTATCTCACAAGCTGACATATTAGATGTCAGAGAACCTTCAGAGAATTCCTCTTTCCTAGCATCCCAAAAGCCTCAGTTCAAGCTTGTATTACCAAAGACAGTTACTCTAAGACATAAATTCATAGAGAAGTCCAATCTTCATTAGGTCTAAATCCCATAAAGCAGGTTGTTTCAACTCTCTGGCCTTGAGGCAACCCAAAGGCAGTTCTAGCTGGATGCCATAAACTTCAAGGGGGTGTTCAGCAGTCATAGATCATGCTGTCATCATGTGAATGTTTCACCCCTGGAAGACAACCAGGAGCGAAGTGTGAGGCTGGATTGCTGAACTGATTGTTCACCAAACAGGAATTTTCTCCACCCTACAGTTTCTTTGCATCGCCAAGTGGAACTGACTTTGTGCTTGGTGCATGTGCCCTTGTATTCTCTGGAATGCTCAGCACTTCCAAGAACTTCTTGGTACAGAATGGTACAAATCAAGCTCAGGTAACTAAATAAGACGGTACGCCCTGTGTATGCACTGAACACAGACACACGCATGCTCATTATTTAAAACACTCCCCTTCTGCCATCCATATGTTGTTGCTTTTTCCTAATGATGCTTCCACTTTGCCAGTGTCTCCTGAACAGGAGATGCATAACAGCTGGTGAAACAGTACAAAGTCAGGGGACAGTAACTATTAGAGGAGTTAACTGGTGAAGCCTGGACACCACTAGGAGACATTTTCCATGTCACTGTGCATTCAGCATGGAATCTGTGTCATCACATGGTGTGGCAGTCTTGGCAAATCTGTTCCAAAGCTGAGTCTGCTGGCACTTTGCAGCTACCATCATCCCTGCTGTCGTTGCTCTTTGGCTGCCTTACTGCAGACGGTATTATTCTCTTGTCACCTCTGCTGCCACACAGACATACAGACCTAAGTCCAGTTCTAGCTCACCTATCTAGTCTGTCACTAGGCTGAATGCTATTATTCTGGACTCTAATATTTTGTGATTCTGTGACTCTCTTGTAGATGGTATTAGTCCATAAGAGGCATTCTGTAAAAACAGGGATATAACTATTTTCTGCTTTTATAGAGGGAATAGGGAAGGAATTCCTGATTCTCTTCAGACATAATTATGTTCAGGTCAGCTCAGTTCAGATGTTATTTCTTTCAGTGAAGATCATTCATCAGATAAAGAATCCCTGAAGTTCAGGCATTAAACCTGAATTCTTTAAAGGGACGACAGACCTTATGGGGAACTGTAGTTTCTCTTGTGTGTATATCATTGTAGAAGCAGGTAATAAACTACGCTGCTGTTAAGATAATTTTGTATCTGTCAGAGGCAATTCGTTCTACATAAAACTGTATTCACTGTGGCTATGCAGTTATACAAATGGAAAGCATGAGCTCCTGGCTTGTGTGTGAAATGTTGGGAGTGTATCATGCTCCCCACCGTACTAGACAAACTTGTTTTTCCTACTGTGCCAGTCCTTTTCTGCATTTCATCCCTTTCATGCATCACATGAAACTGTTCATTATTTTATTAATTTTGAGGAATCCTTTAAGGCAGTTACTCTGCTCCCACGCAAACTTTGAACAGAAAGTAGGATATTACTTGCAATTCCATTCTGCTGCTCTCATTTACCATGGAGAGGGCACACTTGCTGTTCACTGACCCCCCTGTATTGCAGGCAGCAAATGCTGAAGGGATTTGCTCTATATCCATCCTGTGGGAGTCCTTCTCAGTGTGACCAATTTCCTGTGCTAACACGTACTTAAACATACCTTAGGATTTTTGCTATGTGTTTTTTTCCCCTATATCTGTATGCAGCCAAAGCTTTGACCAAGTCTCAAGGAGGATGGATTCACACTTTAAAAAGGAACTGGCTTGAATGTTCCAGGGGCTCGCAGTAATGGGCCACTTCATACAGCCAGCATGTCGACATGGGTCTACAAGCCTTTTGGGAAAACAAGCTTTAAGGGTTGGCCTCATTATCCACATGCCACATTATTGTGCTAGGACAGAAAAACTGTGAGAATAACAACGCCACACTGAGATGTCTTCAGAGAAGTAGAACTTCTGGGTAGCTAACTTTTTTCTTCCTTCTAACAACCCCTGCATAGAAGGGAAACGATAATATCTGTACAACCTTAACTTCTTTTAGGAATTTCCCTGTCTCTGAAAGGTTTCATAAAAACTTTCATTAACCTGCTATTATGCATCCAATATATGCCTTTATTTACTAAAAACCAAAAAAGTCAATCTTTAGATGTAGAAAATGAAACAGTATTCTTTAAATATTATTATTTAAGCAATTACAGTTTCAGGGTCCAGCTTTCTCTCTTCTGCCTTTCTTTACAATTGACAGAACTTTCAGGCTCATTTTTACCCTTTTTGACATGTTTTTACACCTCTTGTCCACGAATTTTACTCCTCTCCTGCTCCTAGCTACTCTATTGCAAGGGGGAACCTGTGGCATTTAGGGATAATTCATTTTTTCAGAAACCTTGCCCACGACAGAGGGACCAAAGGGACAAAGTCCATTTGTTCTACTTGTCCCAGATAAACCAGATACATAAAATATATAGACATACATGAGCCTCCCTGGACATTCATATGGACAAAAACTATGCTGGCGTTGGCGTTAACAAACTCCCCTCAAGCGTTTTCTTCTCAATCAGAAGACTTCCCCGATACCAATACCAAGTAATTTTCATCTAGCATGTTTGGACTAACCTCATCAACATGATATGACTGTATTTTTTAAATGGTCGAGGAGGACAACTAGAACAGTGCAGTACGACTTAGAGCAATTTTTACTCTAAACTTTACTAGACACTGTCTGGTTTAGTTTATCTTTATGGCTGGTTCCATAGCTTCTGGCAAGGCAAGTATTTAAAAAATGAACATATGTTGCATAAAATGACAATGCATGTAAATTAATTATTTTACTCTGACATACATTTCTAGCATAGCCCTCTTTCTGCAGAGCAATCTCTGTCGCTAACTATTCTGATCGTATTCTGTGAAGTCTGTGTGACCACATCTGGTAAAATGCTGCTGCATTTCACAAGTCAGCCATTACCTGTAAATGCAAATAAGCAACCTATACGAAGTAAAGATGAACTTTCAGATAACTGATCTAATGGGGACAGGGAATATTGTAGTTATTAGTGCTTTGGGATTCATAAGTTCTTTCTGTGGATGACACTGGTTTATTGAATACCTGATTCCTGGATTCGAGTTACTTACATGCAATGCAGGTGCTATTTACTCATCTGTCTTGTAGATAAGTTGTAGATTTTTTATTTTTTTTTTAAAGTAATGGCAAAGAAATACAAAGCATTGTGGTTAATAGCTTGGAAGAGTCCTAATAATGACCATGCCTTTTGCTTACTGCTCCCCAAATAACCTTCCTGACTGGATTTTTGTTCTTGAAAACTGAAACTGAATGAGAAAAAAACAGAATCAGAACTGCCTGAAATGTCAAATCTTAGGAGCACAGCTTGGAGAGCAGACAGATGGACTTAGCAAAAAGCAACTGCATATAGAAGTGCTATAATCCGTTGGAGCAGCATGTTAGTCGAGAACAATCAGATTCAAAATTGTTCCTCTGAAATTTTCTCACTGGCAACCAAACATTGTGACTTTTGTCATCATGCTACGAGGATGAATCAGATGGGTGACAAGAGCCAGGGACTGGAGAGAAAGCAGCAGATGTGAAGACAGAAAAGTGAAGCCAGCACAAAATGCCGCTATTGCTTACGAGGGGAGGTAGTGATTATGGCATTAATCAACATTCCATAATCAATGGCAAAAACTCTGAGGGGTGCCAATATCTATTCATCTTTATTTATGCATTTGCCAATCCTTCTTTATAATGTTGTCCCTGGGAGTAGTTTCTAGGTTATAAAGATTGTTGCCATGAAAAGAGATAATTGTAGTTCATGACCTGGAGGCCAAGGTAGTGCATAATAACGCTATTGTGCTCTGGGATGTACAGAGAGCTCTATAATGAGGGTGGAATGTAACCAAATACGGCATTTCAGAGTAAAGTCAACAATGCATTTTAAATAGAAAATTCTAGCTGTGCTATTAGAAATATGCTTTTGCCAGGATGTAATTACACAGAAAACCAAATTATATCACAAAAGTGATAGCATTCCTGACATCAACAGCCAAAAAAGTACTTTACCCCAGGAGCTTACCAGACCTGTGAACAATGGAAAGTTGTCTTGGGAGGGCTTGTTAGCCAGGGACTGAATCCTACCTTTGAGTGCATAATGCTTAACTCTTTCCTTGCCTCTTGAGCAACGTTTTCTGTCTTGCTCATCCTATAATTACATCCAATAACTGCCATGTTTGAGACTGAGAACTATTTCCCTGTATGGTACTAAAATGTCCTAGTTATAAGCCTTAAAATTATCTAAGAGGGAGTCCAGCTTTGCAACCTTTGAGCCTGCTGTTTTGAGATAGCTTCGGCTTAGCACACCAGATAAGGAGGCCTGTGGGATGCTTTGCTGGTTTTGGCAAGAACCGTACTAAAAACCTAAACCAATTCTGACTTCTCCTCTTTACAGGCTGGAATTTCATTTTCTATTTTCAGTATACTTTTAGAAGAATACCAGAGTGCCTTTTTTATACTCAGACATACAGATAATATGTTGCATCACACTAGGTTGGAGGCTGACAAGTTTTCTTTGAGACTGGAGTGTTAAAAGTTTATGGGAAGTTTGACTTAAAACTATAGTCTACAGCATGCGCCCTGGGGAAAAAGACAAGGTTCCTTTAAAGCTTGGAAATGATGCTCCATTTGCATTTCATGGTATCTGAATATACTGGATTAAGTTGCTTTATGTGATGTTATGTGACTGAACGTAACCAAGTATAACCATATGGTCCATAAAGTAACTTGTGAAATAGACTTGCCTTACCCTGGGAATAGATGTTGCTCATTTACGATCCCCAAAATATTCTATGTCTGAATTGCTTGCAAGCAGTACAAGGGAGCTGGGCTGTATTTTGAGGCCAGAGCAGCAGCCAGGCAGAATCCTGACATCGGTTTGGCTATATAATATACTGGTAGGTCAAAGATACAGAACAATCTGTATCATGCTGACTGCTGTCTTTAGTGTTTCCCAGTGCAGATCTGTTCAATATATAAGAACGCTGAATTACTGTTCACGGTTATGTTAAACTGAACTTCACTGTCACATTATTCTGGTTAGTTCTCCAAGGAAAAGAATAATCTCAGAATCCAGTTCTCCTGCACATTTACCCCAAGGATAAAATAATCTGTCTGAAGTGATCTCAATTCATTTCTCTGTAGCCTTAGTCCCCGTTTGCTGTCTTTGACAGCTAATTCTTTCCTATTCTTTTGGAGTGTAATTTAATCACGTAAAACTACACTAACACTTCTCAAATATATTAAATGCCCACTATTTCTAGTTTCTCTCTTATAATAATGATTTGTAAATTCTAGAAGCTTTCCTTATAAACCTTGAAAGGCTCTATTAGCATTTCCGTGTTTGTCATTTTCAGTAGCAGTTGGGTGTTACGAAGTCACTGGATGTTACTAAGATGAACCATAATTACGAAGTTAAGACTCAGATCATAGTTACTTCAATATCCTGGATTAATCTGAATTCGGAGCCTGGGACTAGGCTATGACAAAAAGATACAGAAGTTTGAAATGGGGTCTTCCCTAGGGTAAAGAAGACTCGGATCTAGAAATTTTTTTTGAACCTTTTTCTAATATCTAATTTTTTTTTTACTTCAAGGAATAGCTGAATGCTAACAACATGCTCCTGTGAGAAGAGAATTGGAGCACATTGAGCAGTTGATAGTCAGCTGCCTCTCTTTCTTTGTTCTTCATTGTCAATAACAGCCATGAAATTCGTATTTTAAAATAAATAAAAGGACAGAGAAGAAAGAGTAAATAATCTAATCAGTGGATTAATCTAATAATGTTATGGTAATACTGGCAATAACCATTGCTGTTTTAAAGCACGATGAACAGTGCTTTTTGATTAAAGCAGCATGAAAAAAATGCACTCTCTGGTTCTTAAATATCATAATGAAAATAGTTTTACTATCAGATACATCCTTTCCCAGTTGCCTTTGAATTAAGTTATACTAGCTAGAAACCAATGGCTAGGTAAGTAAATCAAAGGGAGGTATTTCTGATGAATGTCCAGAGGCAGTTCTATATATTCTGTGTTGTAACCCTATAATTAAAAAGTGTAGTCTAAATTTAAATATTGCATCAACTACCTGTTGACTTTATTAGATCAGTACTTCTTTATTACCTATTAGATTTTTGGGAGGCATCCATAAAGATCTAAACCCCTGCTAACTGTATAGATCTGGAGGTGATGAACTCTATTTCATTATGGAGATTTATGCCTTTAACAAAAAGAGAGAGTATTTGACATTAATAATAAAGATCTGCAAATTTTCTAGGGAGTTACTAGACTATATCATCCTGTGCGAGTTACTCTATTCATAACCAGTTTCATGTGTTTTTTGAAGACTGAACATCCATCTTTTCTATTGTGTTAAATATGAGTGAGTGTTGGAAGCCATATAGCATATCTGTCTGTGGATGTGTGCTCACACGTCAATGTGCATGTATGTGTAGGAAAGTCTCTCAGTGAAGGGCCAAACCAATCCACATACAATTCTGTTTTCTCATGTTTTTTTCCTGCTCATGAATGTTGGATGGAGAGATAGAGATATTGGCTTCCCCCCACTCAAGAAACTAATTTTTGAGACTTATTTCACCTCCAGAAGGAGCTGAGTGCCTGAACCATTTAGACTTAATTTATAGTAATGGGGACCAAATATGATTGTCTCACCTGATACTGAGTTCTTACACACAGCCAGCACTAATATGCAGTGATGAAATAAGCAGGTAAAAGAGGAATTAGAGGTAAAGAAATGTAGGAAGGGATATTCATTCCTAGAGCTACGCATCATATCACTGAGTATTATGTCCTTTTCACAGTATTATCCACTGTCCTTCAGTTTCTTTCTAAAATGTAATTTCTGCAGGTGGCTAGAAAACAAAGCAAACTTAGCAATTAAAAAAAAGCTTTGATATTGTTATTTCATATCTAAATGTTCAACAGTAAGACAAGAAATGTGGAAAAAATAGAAATAATCTTTTTTTGACCTTTGTCCTTTGGACATCAGGTAGATCTTTCTTCCCCTATGTGATTGATAAGCATAGCTAAAATGTAGTGAACACATGCGAAGCATGTCCAGGTTCTTTATTTTCAAGCTTACTTTTTTCTTCCTATAAAGGCAGAAACCCCTGCATATTGCATTATTAAGCTGCAACTAACAAAAATGGTGCCTCCTTCCTGTCACACTTTACAGCAAACTGAGGATACGCAAATCATGAGACTGTAGATTTATTTTCCCTTATTTCATTAAATATGTATCTGTGAGGGAAACAGGCACAGCCAGGATTATTCCCATAGAACAATTTCATAAATTGCATGTGTTCTGCACAGACTTTTAGGCACAGACTAAACATTCATCACTCCTCCCTTAGATTTTTTCTTCATGTCTTTAATTTTATTTTTCTCTCCCCTCTGGCTTGTAAAAAGTTGAGCCATTTCCTCCATAAAATAATCATCTTCCTAAAATAAGAAAATAGAAGCTTCTGACAACTGTATATCATTATGGTATTCAAGCTACATAAAATAATCCCAACATCTGTTTCTCTGTCAATTTTCCAAACCCTAACCTACTAATAATATGCTAGACGGATGGTAAAACCAACTATCACGCTATCTGGATCCTTCTGATTAAATAAATGCAATGGGATGTGTGGCAGCTTTTGTGACAACATGAAATGAGGGGGAAAAAATAGATGCAAAAAGAATCACAACAAAAAAAAGGAGCATATGCCATCAATAAGCAAACATTAAAAGTAAACTCCAGAAAAATAATTTCAAGACCAGTAGTTCATCAGATCATATTTGCGATGTTCTGTTTTTACAGTTACAGTGCTTACAAGATGGTTTCTTGCTGGTTTTGAAATCATGGCTGACTAATGAGGTAACAGCTTGGTATAATTTTCTTTTTGTGAGTATATGTAATTCTTGGAAAGATGTTCTTTTGATTGACCTTGACATTTCACTCTGGATACTTGCGTCCTGGGACTGCTTTTTATCAGTGGGCAATCATTTTAGTGTTAGGAAGTCCCCAGTGAAGGCTGTTGTCATCTACTCCTGCAAGAACGTTAAGAATGTTCTATTGCATGTGGTTGTGACTTTGGTTAACGGTTAGGATGCAATAGCTGGATTTGATAACACAATTTTCCCTAAATATGTTGGGGCCATAGACAAGACAATAAGGAAAAAGAGGCTGTCATGACATCCATTTCTATGCCAGAGTTGAGAAACTGCTCGGTACAAGTGATGTGACTAAAGAGCTAAAGACTAAACTACCTAAGTATGGCAGACTGATTTAAACTGGAGATCCTGCTACTATCTTCAGTAGTAGTGAGCAGCTGGAAGAAGTGTATAAGAACAGAACGAGTGAACAGGTAGTGTACAGTGATACCTTCTCCCAGGTTCTGACAACCTGCACTGTATGAATTTCCAAAGTCAGAGATGGTGTTCCCACCTTTATGTTGAACAGCCCTTGCTGGACTTTGCTTCTGTCAATTTGAATAATCGGGGTTTGAGTTGCCTTTTCCTTGGGGTCTCCACAGCTGTCTGGATGCTGTTACTTGGAAGAATTCATGCTATTATCTCCTCATTTTTTGGTGCTACTTAATATGAAAAGTGAAAGTCACCTGCAGCTGCCTCATTCCTCTTAATCGACTCTGCATCTAACCTCCAACTAATTTTAAATTGCACATTCTCCTATAACCCTAATACCTCCCTTTGTCTGTAACCGGCTTTATGAATGAAGGTGCAGTGGTTAAATTACAGTGGTGACAAGCCTGCATTGACTTCTCTGTTATGCACTGTGGTATATGACAGGGTTTGTTATGTAAAGCCTCTCAGGATATCAGTTGTCCGAAATAATCTTGAAAAAAAATGTTCAGTTTTTAATGATAGAATTCTAAGTATCAAAATGTAGCTGAGAATTGAAAAAAATGGAATGAAGTAGCAAACTTTTATGATAGAACACCTTCTAATTACAATAACGCACTCCAGGGCTCAAATTATCAAATGATAATTTACACCTAGGTGATTTGACAGCACTCGGCCTTTGGCCTTCTGCCTAACAACACAATAGGCGTAAATCATTACCAAGTGATTCACACCCTGTCATGTCTTATTGCTTAATTAATTTGTCTAAAAGGCTTTCTATGAGAACTTATAGCAAATGCCTTTGTTATACATCTTTTAGTATGGGGGTCAGTACCTGCCCTCTCTGTCATTCTCAGCTCCCATTTCAGCCTGCTGTGTTTTAAGAGTGTCCAGCAAATTTTTGCTTTTACCATGCAGTCATTTAAATTTATGCTTGCATTATTGCTCTTTTCTTTTAGGTAAGTTCATCTGGTGTTCTATGGCTGTTCTACCTGTGGACCCATGGATGGAAGTTAAACTCATGCTGAGCTTAAGACTGCAGAGAGCCTACAACAGTTGATCTTACGGGTCACTGGAAAATTGTACTCAAGCAGCTAAAATGTTATTTTTGTTAACTAGCAACTGTATTTTGACTCAAGCAGGAATATCAACCTCATATATAATCTTAGAACAAGTAAAGCAATATTGTTGAGGTAGACATTAAATATTTTTAATATAAACAATGTATAGCGTAGCCTTGCAATGATCCAATCCTAAGCCCCAGCAGTGTTCTGAAGAATAATAAATCTGATGATACTAAAAAAGAGTTAAATAAATTCATGGAGAATATAATCACTGATAGCCCATTAGATGGGATGACCCAGCTGCAGCCTCAAGACCTTAAACTACTGACTGCTGAAAACCAGAATGTTTGTACAAAGGGAACGTCACTCTAGTGCTGCTTCTATATTCTACCCTCAGAATTCACTTCTGACTCCTTTAGTAGGGAGGATGCTAAGTTAGGTGCATCAAACATGCAGAAAGGCTTATGGTCTTATGACACTGATAACCAGAATTTCCCAAGGACTGTTTTCTGCTAAAGAAGACAAAGTAATTACAAAAAAATATTGCGTAAGCCTTTGCAATGGCAATATTTTTGCTAGGTGTTTACGCAGGACACACAAGCCCTACCCAATCCCCAAAAAATGCTCCCTTTACCAAAATAATTTCACTCATCATACAGGCTACCTCTCCTGGGAATGAGTGCACCAACAATATGTGATAGGTCCTTGCATCCTGAATAGTCACTGTTGGAAGATGCCCAGGATCTGGAAGGATGACCATGGTACAAAACTGAAGGTAGGAACCATGAACATGTGACAAGCAAGGCAAGGGAAAAACTGAAGATCTGAATCACCTCTTTGAGTAAGCAATGCTGTCCTAAGGAAAGGCACCTCTATGGTAATTTTTCTTCTAAATTCCCCTTGTTATAAATGTTATGGTGTTTTTTTATAAAATTGTCACTCCTGTAAATTTAAAAAAACAATAAATGAATCATTTTTAGTGAGAGAAATGGCTCTGACTCAAAAGCTGAAGTCCTTTAGCTATTCTTGCAACAACAGACACAGTGGGAGGGCCAGCAAGCCACCAGAGTGCCTCCAGCACTTCTTACAGGACAAATAACGATGAGCTGACTTCATGCCTATTCAAATACTTGGTCTTTCTTGCTTTGACTGTCACCTAGAACTAAATAAATATTTAATGATAACCTGCATGTTTTGTTTTTACTTTACTGATTGTGATTTTTCCATAAGATCATGATTTCTTTCAGACTTCGTCTCCTGGCTGAACAGTAACTGCACTGATGTCCTGGTTTTGGCCAGGATAGAGTTAATTTTCTTCCTAATAGCTAGTATAGTGCTGTGTTTTGGACTTCATACAAGAGTAATGAAGGCATGAGCCTTCCGCAGGGGATACAGAAGCAGCTGGGAGGGGACACAGCCAGGACAGCTGACCCAAACTGGCCAAAGGGGTATTCCATACAGTATGATGTCACGTTCTGCATATAAACTGAGGGGAGTTGGCCGGGGAGGGCTGCGGCTTGGGGACTAGCTGGGCATCAGTCAACAGGTGATAAGCAATTGTGCTGTACATCACTTGTTTTGTGTATTATTATTATTATTACTACTACTACTATTATTATTTTCATTTTCTGTCCTATTAAACTGTTTTTATCTCAAACCACAAGATTTACTTTTTTTTGATTCTCTTCCCCACCCCACTGCGGGGGACAGGAGGGTTAGCGAGCAAACAGCTGTGTGGTTGTTTTAGCTGCCTGTTGGTTGAACCACAACAACTGGAAAGTGTCCTTGAACTATGTTAAGGTATCTAACAGTTCTTATTGGCCACATGGAGGTTTTTAATGGCTGTGCAGGTGAATGCAGAATCAAGTTTCTGTCCAAGTAGCATCTGTTTTCTTGGATACATCTATGACTCTTATTAGAAATTATATTTTGGGAAACCATCAATCTAAGGAAAGTCCACTGCCAGGTTATTGCAGAGAAAAGAATGGATGCAACTAGAGGAAAACAGAGATCAGCTAAATAGCTGAATAGTCATAGACATCTATGAAATTTTCACTTCGATCTTCAGATGGGATACCCTCCCAGCCACACAGAGCAGCGGTGAAACACCTATCCCTAAGGAACTAAATCAAGACAATCTGTGTATACCATCAAGATCGCTTAAGAGCTTTGAGATAGTTACAACTTGCAGAGAGCTGTGTGGTTGTTTTAGACTAACACCTTTTTAATCTCAAAGCTACCCCACAGCTCTTCCTTGATCATGAATGCTATTAATATAAGTTACAAAGCAGTGCTAGGAATGCAAAATATAGATACAAGACTGCATTTAGATTCCAAGAATCTTATTTCTCCTTAATGAATTTTTCTCTTTGAAAATGAAAGTTCGCTACCTGCAACCTATCTTGTTTCAAAATAAACACCTGCAAACTACAGTCTAAAGGTGGTGGCTTCATTTGAAGAAGGCTGACCATACAGCTCATTTTGTCTCAAGATAAGGAAGATAATTCCATAAGGGAATTTCAAAACAGGTCTTTGGAAAGGAAAGATCTAGTGAAGAAGTGAAAATGAATAGTGGGGGGCAGCCAAACTTTTGAGGCAGTACGGCTGTATCATGAAGAGGAGACAAGAACAAACTCAGAACTTTAGCAGTCATGAAATGAAAGTTTTTGTAGGTTAGGAATAGCTTTTCCAAGAAAGGAATGGCTGTAAGATATGTCATTAACATTTTGAAGGAACAGCAGGAAAAAACTCCTCTTGATTCTGAAGATTTCTTGTTTATCACTCTGTCATATATTTAGCCTGTTTGGGAACCTTGTGTATAAGGTAGCCAGTTCAACCAATGGTTTTAGCAATTGTCACCTAATAGGTTTATATCACATGTACGTGGTTCTGACCATGCAGGAGAACATCACTTGGAGATGGCAGATGACTACACTTCCTAAGAAGCCAGGTGAGCAGGTCACATATTTTACCGCTGTTAAATGTCTTTTCATGTAGCAGTGAACTTCATGACACTCACCAGCCCAAAAGATCTGCTGCACTCAAGTGAGGCATCCCAAGATCAGCTGTTTAGCCTGAAGGAGGGCCAGACCATGCAAATAAATAATATTGCATAGAACACACAGATGAGCCCAATAGTGATGATTTCAAAGGTGGTTGTATAGAGATCTAGCTGTTCTTTTCATTCTTTTTATTTAAAAAAAAAAAGGAAATTAATTCAGTGTCATTTCATCCCCTACAACTGTCGGAAAAGCATCTATGAGTCTGGCTATCAAGTTAAAAAGAAACTTTACCAGGACCACCCAGAATCTGTCCTTCGTTATCCAGGGCAACAGAGCCTTAATGAAAGATTTTCTTTTTTCCTTGTTTATGTCTTAAAGTTTAAAAGGCAAAGAGAGCCCTTTAAGTACTTACACAGCTGCTCAGACACTAGCTTGCTCTGTCAGTCAGCTTGGCCCACACTCTCTGGCTTTCCTTAATGCCAAGCTCTTCAGTAGTAAGGTTGAGTTCTCAAACCACAAAAAACCCCATTTTTTTATTAAAAAAAAAAGCGGGTCGAGGTGGTTGGATTTTGAAGATTCATGTATCTCCTGTTACTGATTTACTTGTTCTTTGCCTTAAAAATACATTGAAAGGTATCATTAACTTCAGAAACTTGTTTATTTCTTTGGTTCCTGAAACCCTGGTTCTTGCATGGATCAGCCTCATTTCTGCTCACTTCACAGAATGTTCTGAACATAAAGCAACAAATGCTTTCCCTAGTAAAAGAAGTATCTCTGCTATTTGCCAGCACTATCTTTAAAACAACAACCGAGTGGCAGTTTTCCTTATTCGGTTTCTGAATTCAGATGATCCCTATTTTGCAAGAGTACTGACTCAACCAAAAAACGGGAATTAAAACAAAGCAGTCTACACTGAAAAGTGGAAGATGACAATCTATTTTGGGAGACTCTCATTTTCATTTTTATTTGAGCACAAGTCTAAGTTTCTACGCATTAGACAAAATTTTACTGTTGCTACACCTGGCAAGATAATCAAAGGCAATGTGACTATAAAATTGCAACTGAATTTCACAAGAGTGACAGGGCACAGTCAGAAAGATTAGCTTGTAAACCCTCTGTAAATACTATATGCAAGACAGTGAAAAAAGTACTTTTAACAATGTCAAAATAGAATGCAATGTTTGAGCGATAACAGGGCTCCCATCATTTTTTCAGTTTGAATTGAAGTTCTAGATTAGAAATGCCCTTTAAGAGTCATCAAATCTTTGGGTCTCATTTCCTGCCTTAGGACCCAGGACACTCTACAAGGAAGCCTTGCAAAAGAGAAGATTCATGCAGCATGACCCAAATGTGACATGAGAGCTCAGCTTGACCTATGAATTCTATCCCGATCTCTGTCACCAGGCTCTGGCCGCTTGTGATTAGGAGATTTATCCACAGATTTATGACAAATATTGTTCCTGCTCTGTCATTCTATTCTTTCTCATTGTAGTTAATATCATTGTAGAAATAGAAGCTGAAAAGAGTTCATTCGACATAAATGCCTTACAAGCACCTCTGAATTGTGTTCATACCGAATTTGCATGCCTGCCATCTGTACATAAAAGCCTTGTCTTTCCTCCAGCGAAGCTGACTTGCTGAACTTACAGTCTCTAGATTTGTGTATCTCTGCACCATTGCATGGTTATTTGTGTAAACACGGACAATAGGAATAGCAGCAGCTGCGCAGGTCCGTCTGAGAGCAGAATGCACTCTTAATCTTTAATAATAATAGTGGCACTATGTAACATTTAAATAAGCCTTTTCATCTTCAAAGTCCTGTGCAGGCACATGGATTCACCCAACATCTCTCTGTTGTGGATATTATTAGCATCATTTTACAGAAACAGTTAGGACACAAAGAAAAACAATGCAATTTGCCCAGGGCCAATTGTGGGATCACTAGCAAAGAGATTATTATGAATTAGCGTTACCTGGAAACTTTGTCAGAAAGAATAACATAGGAATATGCGTTCAAAGAACCACAGATAGCTGACACTGCTTGTGTGGTGCTGTTCTTTCTAAAGATTTTACAGGGATGTATCCTGACCATTAACCTCTCTAACAAGAGAAAAAGAGGGAATTTTTAATGGGTGAAAGTCACCTGGAATTCTCCTTTTGGTAGTTCAGGATGTCACTGCATGTATTGTGATGTACATTACATCGATTTGTTGCAGAAAAGTGCAGCATACTGCGGTGAAAGTGAAATATCACCCGGGTTTTGCTCCACTGCACATTGATTTAAACCACATTGAATTAAACTGCAACAATCTAGAGGCCTTGGATCAAGCCACCCTCCTATAAATATATGATCAATCTTTTTATTTTTAAGGGATCCTGTTTTCATAGGTGCAAATTCCCGTGCAAAGATTGAAATGCAAAGGACTATCAAAACTGTATTACAGTAGCTGAAATACTAATGCACAGCATCCTGGGTTGTACGTCTCGGAAGCATGACATGTTTTTGATCTAAGCTTTGGGGAATAATGTAGACAAAAAGCCTTTTCAAAAGCAGAGAATAAAAATGGTCTTATTTGAAATTTGAGTATAACAGCTGAAAAAAGCGTCACCCGCATCTTTATTAGCCTGCTATTCAATCCACATGAAGTGAAGACATCATAACACTGTTATTATCACCCCACTGGACGTGGAGTGGTAATAAAAGGAAAGAAACGCATTACATACCATCTGAGAGACCTGATCCTGAAATGCACTGAGCTGCTTAGTCCAAGCCAGGAGCCCTTTTAGCTCTCCTTGACCTCAGCGAGAAATCTGGGCTCTCTAGAGCTAGTGCACAGTACTCTTTATTTTAAAACTCTGTGATAAGTGTATAGAAAAATACTTTTAAAACAAACATTTGCAAAATATATTTAACCACTTTTTTATATTTTGTTCTTATATCTCGTCTTAACATAGTACTCCTGGCAACATAAAGGTATTGCAGCTGAACACAATGCGAAAAATAAAAATTATGTCTATTTTGTCTAGGATTTGTAAATTGTATAAGGTTAAAGACATTCTGCAGGAGAGAAGTACATAAAGCTTCGCACTTATATTGCGATGTAAAAAAATCTTTAACACAGTCTTCTAAGGTCCTAATATGAATAAATACAGAGTAGACACATATTATTCCAGCAATATAATATTGACTGGAAAAATGTGTTTGGTGCTTTTTCGTAAGGAACTACAGCAAATGCCAGAAATCTTACCATCCAGGGTGCTGTCGATTTTTCTCTTGTTCTTTATTTATAGGAGACAGCTATAGGCATACCACTCACTCTCTAATATTCCTACAGAAATGGCAACCATCTGGGTGCTGGGGTGGGTGCATCAAGCCCTAGGGTGCCTTTAGCCAGTCCACTTGAAATCTCGAGTCTGTCCTGTCCTATCACCCAGCAGCAATGGAACATTTGTTCCCCGAAGGGCCGGCACGCTGCCAGCAGCAGGTGTTAGGCTGTCCTCTGGGATGAAGGCAGCAGGCATGAGCACTGATGTGTGCCTATGACAAGATGTTGCAAATCTGCTCTCATAGCGACGATGACAGCATCTGGGAGAGTGTTGTGAGTCACCATTCTGTAACCATTAAAAACCAGTTGCCATTCCTTTCATAATAATAAATTAAAATATCATTCCAAAGCGCGCTGGTCTCCGGAAGAAAACCAAAGAATGCGTGTATGGATAAACACACGCGTGTGCACTCGCATGCACACAGCTTTACAGCATGTGTCATCAACCTCCGTTCAGGTGATTGTATCTTAAATTAACAGGTATAGCTGACTGATAAGATAGGTTTAAGGCTACTATTCAGACTGCATTTTTAGATTTCTTTAAAGGAAATACAATTAAGCAGAAAATGTTGAAGAGTCAGTGAAAAAGTTGCAAACGCTATTAGGAACATATATCTATTTCAATTAATGGTTTTATAATTAATAGTTCTAACACAGTTGCCCCTATTAAGACCAGATCCCTAAACCATTTAAGTTTTAAATTTTATTTACATAGACCAAAGCTGGACTTCTCCTGCCTATATTCAAAGCTAAGCAGGGTATGTGGTTTTTTACAAGAAGAAGATTTATATAAATATCTGCGTGGAAACAATAATAGATTAGCAGTAGCTGTCTGCTTCCAAAATGTCTGTTTTGAAAATGCTTGCATAGATCTGTAGGCAGGTGCACAGATATTGTTTCTGTGACCTCTTCCCACGGAGATCATATTCTTCTACTTCAGTTTATACTGGATTTGAATATGGATAAAGTACATTTTAAAAAAATCTCAAATGAGCCATATAGCAAATATCCAAATAATGCTGTCCCTTGATTTCTCTGGAGTCTTGTTTCAGCCTGGCATGCTTATCTTTCTAGCGATCTAAATCTGAGACCTTCCATCTTATTGACCTTTGTTGAATATAACACATGGGATTGACGAATTCAGTGACTGGGCCTCCCTTTGACTAGTGGTCTTTTGTCAGCAAGTCTACTGCTTTAATTTGGGCTGATCTTGACCCAGTTCAGATCAATGGCAGAACTGTTAATGATGTCAACAGAGCCAGGATTTCACCCTTGCCCTCCACACTTACAATGGTTAGCATTATCATGATGGAGTTTTATAAGCAGTGCTTATCAACATGAGGAGCTTCAGAAAGAGAGAGCTCAGATGAGAGTCGATGCCTCAAGTCTCATTAAATCCAACACGGTTTATCCCAAGTAGCTTTTATTGTCATGAGTGCTTCCCTTCCATTCATGCTTTGTCTCTACTTTGCTTAACAATCCTGGTGGTTGTTCACTGCTTTTAGTCTACCAAATAAGTCATTTGCTCACTCACTTCCCTTTACATCTTCCTGTTAGTCCCGTTTTTGCAGGTTTGCCTTGTAATATTCCATGCACTGCTGAAGACCAGATAGCTCAGCCTTGCCACATTCCACCACAGTTTAGTGAAAAAGAAGTTATTTCTTCAAAGACAGATGAGAAGTTGGTTTCAAATGGTTCATTTTCTGGAAATACATTTTACTTTTTGCCTTCTCTTTCTTTTGCTCTCTGTTTTTCAATAAAAAATAGTTCTATTTTTTTTCCTCACAAATCAAATGTGGAAAATAGAACCCTTTGTTTGTTACTTTTCTTTTGGACAGTTTTGAAGAAACCAAAATTATTTGCTAGTACAACAGATTCAGCCAATACATTGGTAAAAAAAAAGTGGAAAATATTGTAAATAGCAAAACATTTTTGTTGTGCTATTTTTCAAACTAAAAATGTGATTTCAGCAATGCTGAGACTTTCATTAAGAATACTTCAGAATTTTCCCTCAGAAACAACGATTTTTCATTTAAAATCTGACCTAAATTTGTAAGAATACAAGAGTCTCTAGAAATTTAAAGTGATATAAAAAGGAAAAGAAAGAATTTATTTAAATTTGAATGATAAATTCAGGGATGACTCAGAGGAAATTTTCTTAAAATTTTTGTGATGGAATTGAAAAATCCAGTGGTCACTCAACTATTTTTTGCAATGTATGGCAAACAGAAAACTAGAGAGCTGACTACAGTGGCAAGATCAAACAACACCCCTTACCTGGGGTATTCTCACCGTATGCTAAGTTAATTGGTTACCTATAATCCTACTACTGACTTTAAGTCAGACATGTCAACATTGCTCTATAGTTATTACAATGTCTTCAGCATAAACACCTAGTAAGACAGAAAATAAACTTCCTTATGAAAGGGGAGAGAGAAAACCAGACAAAAATATTACATGCAGCTTTGAACCTCTAATGTTTTTTTAGTATTAGCTGCTGGATTTGTGTTTAGCTACATAATGACATCAAATCCAAAAGGTGCCAAATACCTGTCACTCCCTTGACCTCTGCTAGAGCTTGGTGACAGGCATCTCTCAGGTCCCGGCTCTTTTGACATTTTTATCTGAACACTGAAGTTTTCCCTCGGTCTCCCACGTCATTGACTCACCTGCTGTATGTTTAAGATTAGATTTTCGAAGCCAGACATATGAATTTGTGTGTGTATATCTGAACACACCAACTTTTGAAAATTCAGCCCATGGTTCAAATGAAAAAAACAACCACACACAATCCTATTCCAGTGTGAATTCTACAAATACCCCATAGAAACTGAATGATTTATTGAAATGTTTGACAAAGAAACCACATACTGCGTCGTTTTGATGCATTAGATGTGGGTCTGCTTTTTTTGAAGAAAAAAGCCTTTGCTGTAAATCAGCAGCATGAAGAATTAAAACATGAAAACAAAAGCATATTATTTAAAGAACAGCCTGTTCCCTAAACTGTTACTGTGCTTGGTGCCAAACCACATTTTGTGATATATCATGTACAACCTCCTCTTGCATGTTTTACTGTTATGCTTTGTATGACTTGGAGTGAGAAAACCCTGATAGTTCTGTCTTAGACTTACCGCTGCCATCAAAGACAGGTCCACTCGTAGATCTGGATCACAACATGACAACTTCCTCCAAGGATGACGACTCTAAAAGAGGTGGAAAAGTGTTTGTTTACTTGGCAATGTTTATGAAAAGAATTCTGAGTTAACTAGAGATGTGAATTTACAGTGGATCTGTTAGCCTTCCTAAAACACTTGGTGGACGCAGAATGATGACAATCTTGCTTGCGAAGTGCAACATGTAGCAAGCAGAGCCACTCCATTCTCATACAGGCCTAGAAATTAATGCCAGTGACCTAAGCCTGAATGTGAATTTACAGCGTATCAACTATAATTACTGCCGGTATGCAAGTGAGTCTGTACAGGTAAATGTGAAATAGTTTAATTCACACCAGGTTATGTTCTATTTTATTTACAATGAAGTAACAACTAGCACACAGGCAACTAACGCAGAGCAGCTCATGTCCACCAACTTCATGCTCAGAGCTATGCTGGAATGTTTCATTTATATGCCTCTATCCTCCATCACTACATTTACAGTAATACATTTTCGAAATTCATCCTAATTAATTTTCTAACACATACCTGAGAAGGAAAGCCTAATGTTCAGTATGTGGTAGAGAGAAGGGTTTTGCAGCCTTTTATAGATCTTGTTTCTAGTTTCTCATCGAACAAAGCGCAACTCAGGGACACTCACAGGTCAGAAAAAACAGGTCTGACAAGTTAGTAAGGAAGAAAAGGACTGAAAGTGGTTTTACTGAGGGTGATGCAGACACTCAGAAAGAGGTTTTCCAAGAGTACATCTTTCTGTGCCTTTTAATAAAACAGATTAAATGAAAATGAAATAGAAAGTTTGGAGTGCTCATTCATTCATCCCTATTGCCTAAAAACTTTTGAGAAAGGCCTTATGTCCTGCCTGAGCTTAAAGTACAGAAAAATATTTATGGTCTAAGTAAAGGTGGAGCAGGTGAAACAGCTTATTACTGAGATGGCTCCAAAACTGCTACTTCTGATTGCTTATAATCTTGCCAGCTCAATCCTTTGGGTTCACGCTGTCCATGTCGTAAAAAGCTGTCTTGGGCTTATTTGTACAAATCAGCCTAAGAACACTTTATCCTTTCAAAACTGCATCAAACAACGTGATCTTGGTAGCTGCAGCTCTGGTCTGTTGCAAGCCATTTTGGGTCAGCATCACATTTGCCTCCTTGCTCCGTTGGCAGTGTGACAGGCAAAGCTACAGCGTGCAAATGTAGAAGCGCCTGTCTGATGTAATGTAACTGGGGCAAAGAGCCTGACAGAGTCATAGCCTAGAGCTGCAGACGGGTGGGTGAAAGAACGAAACTGAGATTCCAGGTGCAGGGAGACTGAATAAAGAAATGAGAACTGGAGCCAAGGACCAAAAAAGACTGAGTTCTTGTAGAGAGGAGGCAGACTGAAGGAGGATCTGAGACCAAATACAGGAGGGAGCTTTGCTAGGTGGAAGGAAAGAAGGCAAAGGCTGGCTACGGAAAGTGTGTGTAAGCGAAGCAAACTGCAATTGGAAGCCAATGAGGAAAGCATGGGTAAAAGCTGCCACTGCTGTTAACTGCTCCATTAGGTCAGATAGAGAGGTCCATGCTATGGTAAAAAGAGTCCCAGACTCAGGAGTGACCCACAGGGATATCAGTGTGATGCAAAATCTGTTTTCCATTTTATTTATGAGCCTTTTAGAAAGATGACAGGCAGGAACTATACTAAAATTATACATATTTCAATGGCAAGGACTCATGGGAAAAGAGATTATAGAATCAATGTTACTCCTTCAGTGGAAATTGAACTCTCCCTGTTCATATGCATTATATCTTTAACAACATAATTGCATGCTAGTCTTTTCTAAAAGTCTCCTGCCTTGTTCCTTGCATAGTTTGGGATGAATCAGGGTTATGTAGTGAAGTAGACTCTTCTGGATTTCCACATATTGAGAAACTGGAGGTAATAAGTGAGATAGAGATTCCTGGAAGTGATAGGAAAGTTAACTCCACTTAAGATTGAGATCTGGATTCTCTAAGTGCCATTAATAAAGTCATCATGTGGTGATAGGCAAATTATATAGTCAATGATATATAGTCACTTACACGTATCTCATTTTCAGGAGGCCTAAATTGATACTCAAGGGTTAGATATATTGAAGTGCTGAACTAACTGAACCTGAGGACAAAAGAGGGCCAAACTAGGAACATGTAAAGATTAACTTGGGCATTTTCATAAAACATTTATAATAAACTCAAGTATAGGTAAAAAAAGAAATATCAACCAATACATTGGTGAAAAGATACATATTTTTTTAGATACACTGAAAATAGAAAGCAGACAGTTTAAAATTCTTGTTTGTACATATTATTACTGTGATTTCAGTGGATTCTAAGGAGCAAAATGACTGAATTCAATAACTGACTAATGTCGCTTCGGTGATCCAAATGCTCCAGATTTTTACCTTGCTGCATTTTAAGAAAATAACGGTAATACGAACTCGTTTTCTGTAGTTAACCCCAAATTAGTGTATCAATGTGAAGAAGCAATGGTAAGTATTCTACAATAATTATAATCTTACATTAGGATGCTTTCTTTCTTTCTTTCTGTACCTCATTTCCCTTCACCTTCTGGTCGTATAACAGAGACATATGTTTGTCACATATATAAATGTTAATGTAAAAAGTGCTGTGAAAGACCTGTAGTGGAAATTAGTAACTCTGGGCAGTAAACAAGGCCTGGGATCACACATTGAACTGTGAGGAAAACAGAAAGTATGTCTGTACCATCTAATACGTCAATAAAAAAAACATGCAGTCAAGTAAATGTAGCATAATGCATACACAGAAGTTGTGCAATCTCAATTTCAGCTTTCTAATGTTTCAATCTTTGAAGTCCCCTGTCCTTTTAACATTCCTTAAATGTTATTTCACTGTAATTACTGTGTTTTCAATGAGAGATTTGTTTTCCCAGGTGGAGTTATTCACTATCAGTCCAGAGTGGGAAGAGAGAGGCTCTGGGAAGGAGAGAAAAGCTGCAGGATTGTAGCTCACCTGTTCAAATCATGCTCTCACGGCAGATAATTCTGTCCAAAATGGAAGATTTTTCCTCAAAAATGTTCATTCAAGAAGTCTTCACCTGAGGAAATGACGGAAAAGAGCTGCTGTAACTCTTTATTCCTGAGTAGCTGCACGTGCTGTCCAGTCCATAACCTTGGCTGGGGCCATAGTGAGAGCACACCCAGCTCAAGAGGGAGGCAAGTGTGTGTTGCACAAGAGTGACCACTGGTGGATAAGGAAAACCTTATGGTTTATGAGACAGGTTCAGTGAACTCTGTTTATATTGTGGCTGGGCAAAGGTACAAGGCTTATAATTTTTTTGCCCCCCCAAAAGGGGAAAACCACAGGAAGAAATTGAGACGAAAAGGAGACAAGTAAACAAATGTGGTTTTACAGAAACTGAGGGACAATTTATCCTCAGCACAGCAAGCAAAAACTTGGAAAACATTTGGAAAAGTCAGAAAACAAGTTAAAGTTGGTTGGCAGACTCTGACAGAGCTGACAGCTAAAACTACCCCTGGCATGTTGACAACAGTGTGGCATCAATCTGTGTGTAACAACCTATCCTTGAAAAACTCCATCCTGGATTTAAGCTAGCACTTCCTAACCTTTTCTCTACCCAGCCTCCAAACTGCAGCGCAAAAAAAAAAAAGTTTTCAGACATGACTTTCAACTCGCTTATGAGCAGGGGCCAGCACAAAACCACCCCGCCCCCCGCCATCATGGCAACAGCCTCCATCTTGGCTCCCTCAGGGGCCTGGCTCCCTCATTCCAACCTCACTGACTGGCAGAGGCCTCCCCTCCCCACTCACCTCCTCACCCAGGGTCTTACATCTACCCCATGTTCTCACTTTCTTTCTCCAGGACATATTTCTGTCTCCTAAAGCAAGGCCATGGCAGGAAGGCGAGGAAGCAGCCGCAGGAGTTTGTTTGCTATGGCTGCTGAGGGAGGGATAGGGTTGTCACACTGAGTGAGCCTAAAAGTCCTTCCTGTCCTTAAAAGCCACAAATCTGTCTCTCGGGACTGAGGTCCCCTATGGTTTTCTGGAAACATAAAGGACCTTGAGCACGTTTGATGCTGGAATTGGAAAGAGGTCACAGTGAAGTTTGGGCTTAGGCCCAGTAGCAGCCATTTCTGAGTGGTGTGGCAGTTTGAGGTACATACCTTCACGCCATGTTACCTTGCTGTATGTTGTTGCATGAAGGTATATAAATGAATGCCGTGACACCGCTTTCTCTGAAACTTTCAGCTGCGTCCACTGTTTGCTGGCAATGGCCAAGGCATCCACTTCTTACAGCTGTAAGGGCTTGCTCTGCCTCTTAGGAAATTATTGACCACTAGATCTCAGCTGAGGTGTGGTGGTAGCAATAAGCACAACGAGCCTTTACCACGTGCAGCTTCAGCCCAAAGAAAAGTGGGTTTAGAAGGTTGTTTTCGTGCAAAAATCTCACATACTGCCATATAAGATGCCACGGAAGTTATTCTTTCCTCATTGTTACTACACCTTAAAAATAGTCTTCTGTTTTGAGACTCTTCAGTGTTCTCAGATTATCTGTATTTATACAGTTCTTGTGGTCCTAAGATCCCTATGTGTTTGCCTGGATGATACACAGATAGCCTGAGTTGTCAGTCATTCTCTCCATCTCTCCCATACACCTCTTGAGAGGCTCACTTCAATTCGATACACTTCTTTATAGAATATCCCCAAGCGATCCAGCTCAAACACCTCAAATATACACTAAAGACATCCGTATGTAAAATGTCAGCTGCTATGAATGAGGATGCAGCCAAAGGCTGCACGGCACAGCTCACACGCATGCTATAATGACCATATTATTTTGATTACAAAAGTAAGCTGTGCTTTCTCAGTCGCAGCATGCCTAGCTATCATTTGCTGCCGCTTGCCACGTTGAGGTTGATACTTAGCAACTGATGGGGGAAAAATGAATTGCTAACATCTGTTTTATCATTTTTTTCATGAATGAAATACCAAATAGAGACCTTATTTGTGCCTGGATCGTTTAAAACAACGACATTTACACAGACTGATGTCATCATGTGTTGCATTTCTAGCAAATAGAGCTCTCTCTGCTCACCAAATGATGTTAGAGATACTGTTAAAAGAAGAAAGAAATCTCATATATGGTGCCATATAGACAACCTGTCATCCAGCTCAGCAGACTGCAGCCTTTGGACACTTGGCTGTTGTGTTGCTGATCACTGCATTATATGTATTGAGGCATCTATCAGAAAAATGAACATAACTTTTCTTTCCAATTTCTCATGTGCTAGAGCCATGTGAATAGTGGGTCTGTTTGGTTCCCAACTGCAAAAACAAATAAAAATTCCATCTTTAACACTTAGGAAACTGTCTATTTTTAGTTTGGTTTCCTATGGAAACAAGGCATCTGTGATCAGGCTGTCTCTGTTCATGTATCTGTCCTTGTGTACCCCCTAATAATTTTTGAATCTAGTGGCCTTTTCCAACCAAGTGTGACAAAATGACAGAAGTTTCAAGGTAACTGTCTTCTAATACATTTCATTAAAATAAGTGGCCAGATAGATGAACAAAAAAATTTTGATGTTGCCCAGCTGAGGGAAGGCTGTAGCATGAACCTACATCTTATGAGGCTCCAGAGAATCCATGGAGGTGAGAGCTGCAGTAAACACCACCACAATACAGAAAAGCTTCAATTCAAGGTCACACTTTTATGCACCTCAAATTCATAAGAAACCAGGTTTAATTCATTCCACCACTCAGGCAACTATTTGTTTAATACTTGCAGAGGGCTCCCTTCACTTCTCAGTCAAAAAATTAGAGTCAATCCTCCCCTTTCCCTACAACCAGCAAAGAATCTAGTCCCAGATGTTTTCAAATTTGACCTGTCATTTGGGTCAGAGGATCAGGATCATGTGATACTAGTCTATGAAATTAAAGCTCCCCAAATGGTGTAGACTTCTACATGAGAAAGCTTCAGGGAACACCTGGAAGCAAGATGTCTTTGGGAATTAATTTTTCTCCTTACTACAAGGAGAAAAAAAAAAAGGTAGGACTGAGCTTTTAAGCTGACAATTAAAATATGTGAGCATATTAAGAAATAAATGTTAAAGATGTGTTGATTTTGGTTATTGGGAGGATCAAGGTGAGAAATGGAAACATTAGCAAGGCACAATGCTGAACAGACCTTGGTATGAGAGGGTTACCAGCTTAGCCTGTGTTGTTTGTTTTTAGCTGAATCCATCCCTTGCTATGCCTTCAGTATTCTCAATATTGTCCAGAGCTGGAAAACAAGCAGCCAAAAGAACAGTCTTTTGGAGTGAGGAGACTGAACAGAACATAGAGTAGTTAATAGTACATATGTAAAGTTTACTTAGATGTCAGATCAGAGAAGTTCCAGTTCACTTTGTACACGCTAACTCTAGAACTGGAATCACTGAGGGTCCTCTCTCTTGCTCTCTGAGCTAGACCTGACTATATAGCTGCAATTTTGCATCCAAATCAATAAGCTCTATCCCCAAGGCAGAGCTGCTTCTGGATCAATTTTGTGTAAGTACTGTGTAGAGACTTACTGGCTCAAGCTGGTGCTTGCTTGTGGCTCTTCGCACTGCGCTCTATTGTCCAACGAAACGCATACAAGACGCAGGGAGCTGTGGCTGTAGATGGTGTGTTACTAGGGGAGATAGCAAGGCTACCAACCCGGGGAGACCTGCAGCTTCCACTTTCCCTGGAGACCAAATGTTTTTTCAAACCCTGCTAAGGTCTGCAGAGAAACCTCAGCTGATTCGTAGCTCTTTTCCACCTTCTAGGCTTATAAGAACTCAATATCCTGGGAGACAGATAAGCCTTTCAGTATGGAAAGTCTTCCTAAGGAGGGAACATCCCAGCTATAGACATGCTTCCCTACAGCTCTGACAGGTGCCTTGCCTCTCTCTTAGTGGTGGTCACAGAACCTTGGATGGTTGGAGAAGGCGAGGGTATCTACTCCATCCCTACACGGGGGGAGTTTCCATGACGTAAAGATTTCGGATTTTCCCCAGATTAATAACATGGTTGCCATTTCTACCAAGTTGCAGCCCACTGTTACTTCACCCTGTTCTGTGTAGTGGGCTAGCAGATCAGTTATGCTGCTTATTTGCTTTGCATGGGTACTACATTTAGAGGTCTCCTAGTTTCTGATCTTTTCTCTGGAATAAAAATGAAAGTCTTTGAAAAATAAAAATAGGCAGACATATTTCTGAGACCATTTGCCTGACACTGTAAGGTAATATCTTCTAGTTGTATAAGTTTTTCCTTCCAATTTCCACAACATCACTTACTGTAATTCATTTAAAAAAAAGAGTCTAGAAAGCAGTGGATATAATTAATGTATTGATCTAGTTTTCCATTATGTTGTTATCACAGGTGAAAAATGTGCTTTTGATGAAATTGTTGATTAAAACTACCAAAAAATCCATTATATCTAGGTTACTTTTCCTTACCTAATGAAGCAGATGGATATAAAATGAAGGAATGCCATATTGACCTTTAGTAGAAATATATATGGCATATAACTTGATACCTATAAGATAATTGATATTAATCTGACCTTTTTAGTTTCTGGGCTAGAGTTCTGTTAATAATAGCAGCTACATAATGTGTTGTATGTTTTCACCATACAGGTCACACACTGGCTAAGCGAAGGAAAATGTGGATTAGCAGGGACTGTCAGTAGACTTGTATTGTCCAGCATCTGACATGGTAATACAATGATATTATTTTACATGATAAGATAGTGGGGGCTGTGTAAGTATGTGATTATGGCTTGCCTAGCATGAAATTACTCAAAAATGGCTTTTGCTTTCAAAGTTCACATCAACCCTAGGTCAAATTAAGTACAGACAAGTCCTAAAACAAATGTAGGGAACTGTACAATAGGCTTTTAAGGAAAGTTCTATTTATAACCATTGTTTCTAACTATTGAGTCTGTGACTGGCCTTTTCTAAGATTTCAAAAAAAATCCTGGATATTTGCTGCATTCTTTAGCAGCAACTGTCCTTCGTATTGGCATAACAATACAACTCGTGCCTCAGTTTCTCCTTGGTCATTTGTTTAATGTTAACATTTTGATTCCCAGTAGAAATTAGATATTATTTTTTTTCTTCAGGAAAAGCAAAAGAATCCAAAGCAAAATCTCATTCCTTTTGGTTTGGATCAAGTGCAGATCTTTACAGTCAAGCTTTACAGTATGCCCAGTGCTGTCTCTATGTTCACACCTCTCAAAGCTCATGAACTCTTAGAGGATGTTTACATTGCTCACCTTCGGTCCAAGGTGCCCTCTAAGAGCAAACTCCCAAGGATGTGTGGAAAATGTTTCATCCACATTGGACATAGCTGAAGCAGTTCTGTTGCTACGTATGTCTGCAGCAAAGTAGTCTCTAAATGTCAAAGGGGTGAAGATGCAGACAAACCCTCGTCCTCTCATTTTTCAAAGTGTGTTCAGCTTTCCCAGTCATTTGAGCGCTGCCTACTTACTCTGTTTGTACCATGCTGCTTTGTTTTCCTGTGGCATCACTCCTCTCCGTGCTGAGTGCCATGAAGCTGACCTCAGATGCTTCTGTACGTACAGCATGCTGCATAATAACACAAGAAGGCTCCACATTTCCGAAACTAAATGTATTCTTTATTAGGAGCACTGGTTAGCACTAAGCTGTGACTGCAGCCGGCGCTCCAGCCATTCTCATTCAGGCTGAATCCTTGGGCGCCTTCACTTGTGCAACCCCTGCTCCTCCCTTCAAATTCTAGACAGCCTGTTATCAGCAGTTGTCTGCCTGCTATATAGACCAAATGGAAAGGCTCCCCTTTCTCAGGATCACCACATATAACAAGTTTCTCTGCTTCGAGTTTCTTCCCTGCTTCTTACTTGACAGAACTTCAGTGAATTACCCTACACTCCTTCCCAGTGTCCATGACTTCTCCCTTAAAGTCCTGTTAAATTCTCCCTTTTCTCCTGCTCCCTTCACTGTCTTAGGGACACTTACACCATAAACTCTTTTCCAGTTGCAGTTTCTTGCTTATTATCATCTGACTGTTTCCTACTTTGCCTGGCTTCCATCCCACGGCATTCTGATCCCCTCGGGATCAAGAACATTGCCCTTCTCTCAGTTCTTCTTGGCCTATTTATATATACATACGTATACATATACATATATATATTCCCAAGTCTAGATTGTTATGCAAACCGGGTATGTTCAATCCATAAATAAAATATTTTGAGAATATTTTTATATTTCTGTCTCTTTAGAGTCAGCAGCATAACGATCTCTTCTTTTAAAGATGCTTGCAACTCTTTTTCTGGCTAATATAAATAATGTAAATAATCCATGTATTTAGTAATTATAAATATTCATACTTCATTTGCACCAGACAGTGGTCATCTAGATTAAATTAAACTGCTTTGGATTCAACAGCTGGCGATCTCTCCATGCCAAATAAAGGATTTTAATCATACTTTATTTAAAGTATATAACTACCAAAAATGGGAGGTGAGGAGGCAAGGAAATGAGGTCTCTTACCCGAATATATAACACAGCTGTCTATTGACTGTACTTTCTTCAGACTTTGCTACAAGCAAGTAGATTTATTTTTCAAGCAGACTAAATGGGTGCTGAAAGGAAGAATACAGTTTGCATACTTTATGAGCATAGATAGCTATGTCAGAGTCTCTTACTGTTTCTGGAGTTCAATTCGTAGTGAGCTGTATTCCTCTTGCCTGAGGAAGCTTAGCGGTTTTGGGGGCCATTTGATAAAAAACAACAAACCAACAACCACAAACCAACCAGTAAATAAAAAGTAATGAAACGGAAGTCTCCTCCTCAAAATAAAGACCTTTTCCTTATGTTATGAAACTCTTAAGCTGTATTTTGATTTGTCCAAAACCTTCACCATTAATGAGAAACAGGAGCTTCATACGCATGGAGCAGGAGTGAATTTTAACTGCGGGAGAGATTTAGGGATTCTGCTTTGAACATTTGGAGAAATGGTGGTTTCCTTCCTATCTGTTCCAAACAATTGTGCAAATATGGGGCCAGGATGGGAGGAAAAGTGCTCATGTTTTCTTTCTGTGTTTCCTTGGTGTTTGTCAGCCTTTTTAAATCTGTAGAATATGCTACTGGGCAGGAGAGCTGGGAGCTGACGTACATTTTCTTGCTTCGGAAGTTGGAGTGCACATGGCTGTAGCTTTCTGAGCGCTCTATATAAACCAGACAAAAACAGAAGTTGAGGTAGAATTACCAGGCTTTAACAAATCTCAGGCAATCAGCTCTGCAGAAAAGGACAGAGAGATTTCTCCAAACAATTGCTCAAATACTCCATGTATCTTCATGATGAAAAAGATGCGTTTTTTAAGCCAGTCTGAGCTAAACCATGTTAAAAACCTACTGAAGACAAACCGGTTGTATTTTAACATGCATTAGCTAGTCGAGCTTAATACTGGGCTTATTCCTAGGACTTCCTTAGTTAAGCAACATGAATTGAATCTATATGTACTACATTATCGTACTGGTTCTCAGGCTGAAGGTACAGTGTGTGCCTTTCTGTTCAGATCAGGCTATTCCAGACTAGGCCTTTAAAGTATGAGTGTAATTTCAAAGGTAGGCAGTTTAGGGAGTCAAATTATTTTGTGAGGTTTCTCTGTTTTCCAAAATAACTGGGAAGGAGGATAGTGGGATCCTTGGGGTCAGAATATAGGGGGATGAAGTGGGGAGAGCTTGGAGACAGTGGGTTCCGCAGGAGGCTTTCCCAGTTTGCTGGCAGGAGCCTAGTAAGTCAGAGGGACATTCATAAATCCTTTGTGTGGTTATTTTTGCTTCCTTCTGTGTTCCTTCCAGCATTTGGATGGATTTAGGGCAAGTAGGATGTGTCAGTATTGGGAGGCAAAGACTGAGATGGCCAATGGAAACCCTCTTCTTATGCATGCTCGCCATAAAACATTTGCAGGTGGGCCGTCTGGAATCACAGCCATGACTCTGCCTGGTGTTATTTCCTCATTTGTTGTTTTCTCCATCTGCTCATTTATTTTCCTGGTTATGGTCGTCTTCTCTCTGTCTCCATTTCCCCCTGCTCATTTGTATAAGTAGAAATATCCTTCCCTCTGGCAACTGTGTAATATGCTTTCTCTTTTATGTATATATTTGGCTTGCAAATAGGTAGCTTAAAAAGCTGAGACAAGACAGAGAAGCCATGATCAAATTCCAGCAGATTCTTCATGTATTTAGACTATGTTCCTGCAGATTTTCTCATCTTTTCCAGAGAAATGTTTTTGGCCATAGCATATCACAATCTAAACACACAATAATGAAGCTTTATTCGGGACAGGTTATGTGGGAGATGAGACTGACGCAGAGAACACCATGCACAGTAACTGCAGGCTCCGTTACTACCTCGCTTGTGCATAGCAGGGATGGGGAACGACTGGGTTTGCTGAGCAGAAGAAGGTACTTTGCAAAACGCAAGGCTTCTGCCTTGCTGCTGAAAAAAAGGGGTTGCTTTTGTTTGTGCTTGATGTCGGTTAGTGGGGTGCTTCTGCTCTATTTGTGCTTAGGATTTGCCAAGGAGAATTGCAAAGAAACTGAAATCTAATCTACCATTCTTTCCTGGGTTGTGAAGATATTGGGTCTGACCTATCAGATGGTTTAAATCAGGAGTAAATTAATGGATTAGAAAGGAACACATGGAAGGGAGTAGCCTCTTCTCTGTCAGATGGTGAAGAGGGCTACCATGCTCTTAGTTCCCTGCTAAATCTACCCTTTCACAAAAGTGTGTGAGTTGATATTATAATTTGTTATTGTTATTTTCAGCTACTCATTCCGTCTGGAAGTGAATTTTGATCTGCAGCATTGGGGAACTGCTGGAACCTGGTGGATAAGGCGCAAGCTGTGTTGCTCCTGGTGTGTACTGAGCTGTTTTCTCTGCTAAAACGTATGGCTTTTGACAATTATTTCAGGATTTCCCCTTAGAAAAGGATTTTTAGCTTTTCCACAGACCCACTATCTGACCTCTGGCCAGCTCAGTCACCTTTCTACGCCTCTCTCTCATCCATCCCATCTGTTTGGACTTTAAGCTTTTGAGAGCAGCTATTGTCTCTTAAAGTGTATTTATTTCGTACAGTACCTAGCACTGTGGGGCTCCTGCCTCAGTTGGAACCACTGGGTGTGACTGTAATGTAAATACTGAGTAATAATAATAGCATATGTGGGGGTGTAGAAACAGGGAGAGAGAGAAAAATATTTTCCCCATTCTTGTCTGCTTTTTGTTGTTGTTCTATTTCCTATTCACAGAAAGCATACAATACTGATTAATGAAAAATTTCTGGCTCCAGTTCAGTATCTGGCTTCAGTACATTTGCTATTTGATATCTGAGATATGTACAACATGTTCACAGTGAATTCTCCAACTGAAAACAGTAGAGTTCAAACCAAGTCAATTAATTCACAGAGTGAATGGATTCAAGCCCAGATTCTCGTGCCTTGTGGAGGCCTCTTTGAGTCTCCTGCCAAAAGATATCTGTTTATAAATGCAGTAAACGTAACTATTTGATACTTATAGCTCTTACAGCCTTATGTGATTTTTTCCTTGTTATGGCTGATCTCTGATAATTGAGTTACATTTTGCAGACATTTCAGGCATTCTCTGTCTCTCTGCGCTTTCTTCCCCCCCTGGCGCTACAGCTCAGCCAGTGCTTTGGACGGTTTCACATTTCCTTTCTCTTTGTTGCCTTGGATATTCTGCTGAAGTAAGGCATAACAAAACTGTATCCAAAATCTATACGTACTTCTAGCTGCGCTCTCTCTTCAACGTGCTTTGTGGCTCTTGCCTGTGAGAAACCTTACCATTTCTGCGGAAGGAGAGGAGAGATAAAATCTTACAATGAAAATGACTGTTGTTTTCTGCACTGATGATCCAAGAACATTAATAATAGATCTTTGCTGAGCAGTATCTCTCATCCTTAATGCTCATGCATTTAATCAACTGATGTATATAGTGCAGTAGGCATTTTTGAAAAGCATTCATCACTTACATGGAGTATAGCAGGTAATGTTATAAAGCCAAATAGAAAAAACAGTATGTGGGAAACATCTTTATCCATGTGAAAAATTAAGTTAGAACAATGGGGAGTGGAAATGTGGGCAGGACATATGGGTTAGCATTTCTTCTCTAACAGGAAACATTCTGGATATCTTACTTTTATTCTTTAAATCTTGCTTTTGTTTGTTTTTTTCAACTGCTTGCTCTGCCTTCTACTTTCTTTCTCTCTCCAAGTGATGGTATCCCAGGGATCTTCTAGTTGTGCTCTCCTCTCTTCTCGTCATACCCTTTGCCCAGTTTTTAATCCGGTCATTCGGCAAATTCACCTGCTGGCTTTACACCCGGCTGTCCTCTGACCTTCTGCTTCCGAACTGTTTCCAATCATCCATCTCAGAGCATGTCCATGGTCTTCCTGGCTATTTTGCTACAGCTGAAATGCTGTATAGACAGAAGTTAACTCCTGACATATCCTTAATATTTCCCTCATCCTGTTTGTTCTTTGTGATCATTGGCTGCATCACTACCCTTGCTGCTCAGGTCTGCAGCCTGGGATGATCAGGTTTGATTCATCCCAGTCTTTGGCCCAGAAAACAAGGAATTAATTCATTTCCATCTCACGGACTTCTCATCCATTTGGTCCATAGGAATGACACCAGTAAAGATTATTTTCCTTGCCTCTGACAAATTCTTCTAATTACTTATCCTATTTTACCTCATCATCCCTACTATTTCCTTAATCTTTCAGATCCTTCCTTACCTATGTCCCTACTATGATCTTATGTCTTTTGTGGCAGGACCCATCTACCCCTGCTCCACTGTGGCACTTGGACGAGTTGCTCATGGACCAGTATCTCACACAAGCACCTATGCTTTTTATAGTATTTCTCACCGTGCATAGTGCACTGAGTGCCACTGTCTTTTGGTTCTCAAGTCTCACCTCTATGATAATAACAAAATAAAATCAATCAGTGAAAGAGACCTGGAGAGGCAGGAAAGATTAATAATATCCATATTTAAAAAGTACATTAAAAATGCATACACTGTTATATTATTCCCACCATCCCAAACAAGTCCTCTGTGCCATTTCTATTCTGAATGGAAACCACAAGGAAGGACTTGTTTCTTTCTATGTGTTTCTGCAGCACCCAGCACAAAGGAGTTCCATTCCGCTATATTACCATAAAAGTTGCTGAGAAGCAGCTGTCACAGATGAGTACTCCCTAACACTACGTTGAAGCATTAAAATATTTTATTTAGCCACCTAAAGAGAGGTAACATGAAGCTGGTACAATATCAAATTAATATATACTGTCCTCAATATTTTTAGACTAGGAATTAGAAGACAGTTTGTAGCTGCCAGAAGTTCTGGAATGGCCTCACCAAAAGGATTGTGTTTCAAGAACAACTTAACGAATTGATGAAAGAGATTGTAAAACAGGATAATGGCCATCTTGAATCCACTGTTTCTGATCATGAAGCTAGGGGTATTTCATTTGTTCATTCATTACCCGCAAAAGGGTGGTGAAAAGAGATTTGATCAGTGAACATGAGTTGTGTTGTATTTGTGTGATATTTAACTAATTCCATGCTTTAGGGCTTCTACTCTCCTCTATAGCACCAGAAACGGGTTAGATAGAATAGAATAGAAACATTAAGGTTGGAAGAGACCTCAAGGATCACCTAGTCCAACCAACCCCCCCCACACCTATTAACCACTAAACCATGTGCTTCAGTGCTGCATCTAACCTTTCCTTAAATACCCGCAGGGACAGTGACTCCACCACCTCCTTGGGCAACATGTTCCAATGCCCAACCACCCTTTCAGTAAAGAAATTTCTCCTAATCTCCAATCTGAACCTCCCCTGGCGCAACTTGCAGCCATTCCCCCTAGTCCTGTCACTAGTTATCTGTGAGAAGAGGCTGACCCCCAGCTCACCACAACTCCCTTTCAGGTAGTTGTAGAGGGCAATAAGGTCTCCCCTGAGCTTCCTCTTCTCCAGACTAAACAAGCCCAGTTCCTTCAGCTGCTCCTCATACGACCTGTGCTCCAGCCCCTTCACCAGTTTTGTTGCCCTTCTCTGGACACGCTCCAGGGCTTCGATGTCTTTTTTGTGGTGAGGGGCCCAAAACTGGACACAGTACTCGAGGTGCGGCCTCACCAGGGCTGAGTACAGGGGGATGATCACCTATGATTGATATCATAGGTGATAGATATGAGATGATAGTATGCAGTATCTATAGGTGATAGATAGATATGAGATAGATATGAGATGTAGTATGCAGTAGACTAGATGTAATATCTAGAAGTCCAGTATCTAAAGATGTTTTCCTCTTTGTAATGGTGCATCTTAATTGGTGAGGTTGACCGAGGAGTTCAGCTACATATGCTCAGCTCACAGAATCTGGAGTCAGTCCTGCTACCATCCACTGGCAGATAGCTTTCCCTTCTTCTACATCAAAGAACCCAAACTTGCTCACCGTCTTTGGGAAGCATTTTGTGTCATGTCCAGTGGGTGACCTACGGTCTGTTCTGGCTTCGGCACCTGTGGTGGGGTTATCCACAGCTGCAGGGGCTCAGGAGTGTTGCTGCACGCAGCCTTTCCCAGTAGCTCCCGTTGCTGTTCACCAGTCATCCCCTGCCCGTGTACGAAGACAGTCAGGCTGCACTTGGCAGATGCTGCTCAGCTAATGGGATCCCTGCAAAGGGTGCTATAACCTTCGGCAGGCAGTAGCACTGCTGTCAGCGCTAGCACGCTGAGCTGTTATTTGTGGTATATTTCGATAAGGAAAGATAGCTGAGGAAATAAGTGTCAAAACTTAAATCGTTTCACATTGTAAACTGTTGAACTGCTTTAATCCTACAATAGTTCTGCTGCTTTCAGTTTATTTAAGTTCAGTCACAGCTAGAAAATCAGTTCCTCGGTATTTCTGCAACCGCAAGGAAACCTTGCCAGCAGTAAAAAAGAGGGGAAAAGGTGAAGGGTTGAAACAGTAAAGCCTAGAAAATAATGAAATGTCAGCATTCCTGTGCTGGTAGCAGATCCCTAGCAAACTACAAAGAGCAACAACGATCGTGTTAAACAGCCAGGAACAGCAAATCTAAGAAATTTGGACCCTGGGACAGTACTCCATCACAAGCGATTCCCAGGAAGGTGCAGGAAGGCTTTTGTTAGAAATTCAGAGAAGTCAGGAGCAATTCTTTCTTCCATTTCTCTCCTTAGAGCATTACAAAGGTTATCATTCTAAATCTGACTCTCCTTGTCCTGAGTAATTGTCCTTTATTTCATTCTAAGATAAAACCTTATGTGTACTAATTTTAGAAAGGCATCCAACAGATCTGTCACTGCACTTACCTTGTGTATATATATGTATAGGTAGAGCTTCATTCCAGCAGTGCTCACATGAGGTAGAAAGTGCTTACATAGGAAACTATGATTTTCCTCCTCCTGCTTAAGAAAGCATCAGTATCACATGGTGGGGGCATCCCATCACATACTATGTGTACTGGCTAATTGAATACATGTGAAATCAAATACCTGGCCATCAACTATAAATGAAACGTGTTTTCAGAAAACTTTTCAACAATTTCAAATAAATAAAGCGTGTTGATAGACAAGTTCTGAGCAACAGGGAGAAAGTCTAAATCCATCCTTTTTAAGCTGTAAATTAATTACAGCTTCAGAAACAGCTTTTGTCATGCCCAAGGTTTGATGTCTCCCTCCCCAAATTTTACTCATACCTTCCCTTTCTTTCATCCTGATGATTAGACCTTCCCTTGCTATGTCTGCTCCAAGACATGCATATCCAAACAACTACATTTATTCTAGTTTCTCAAAGATCTTCTCTCTCTCCCCTTCAGCCTAGTGCTCTAAAATGCTATTGCTTTAAAATGCCTCCATAAAACATGTCTGTCCAGCTGTCTCCTAGACACTTCACCCTCTTCCATGTCTTGCTCTTATTTCCAACCTTCTACTCAATGTTTCTTTTGTCCATCATTTTATTTAAAAAATTCTATCCCTCCTCATTACTTATTAGTCACTTCTGTCATGTTTATAGTCAGGTAATTTAAATTTTTCTCATCTTTACTCTCTTTATTGTTTCTAGGTAGATGATGGTTCATAAAAGTACACAGTAATGTAAAAAAGAAAAAGTGAAATGAAACCATCAAATAAAGCTAAGAGTAAGGCTGAGACCTATTTGCAGATGTTCAATAGAGTCAAAAAGAAGCTGATTTGAGGGGATAAATTATTCATAGCTAATTATTTGCTCTTCTTTAATGCTAAATACCCTACATTTCAGCCTCCTGCAGGCAACTCAAGCAGTGATTCCTGAGTTTTTTAACAGCAACAACCACACAGAGTTTTTGAAGTGGTTTTGGTCCCTCCGGGTTGACAGGTGCTACATAAAAAAGCAGACAGGATATTGTTATTAAGACTCTTGAGAGTTTGAAGCATAAAGTCCTGTAGAACAAGCTGAGATCATATCTTCAAAACACACATATTACAGCTTCAACGTGCTCATAGGCTCCGGGCTGTTCTTTTGGCACAGGCTTGAGCAAAGAGCAGGGTGTCAGTTGCTCTGCCCTGGGGACTTGGTGACTCCAGCTCGGGGCTGAATTGTAGTTCATCATCTACATCTACAGAGCGGATCGTTTGACTACACCAAGGCTTGCTGGTTCTCCTTTGGTGTTTGTCCAAAGAGCAGTGGGTAGACTCGGGTAGACTCTCCTTCCTTTCCATCAACCCTAGAGCAGGTAAAGATTAGGCACAAAGTGCCATTTTCACATATAAAATGCGAGATGCAGCTTGCCTGGTTAGACCTGCAAGATTTTTCTCCAAACACACAGTTCAAGTCTCAAACTGACCATGTGCAGTCCTTTCGGCTGTGGATACCCTGCACTCTGGTCTGTTTTATTCAAGGAAGCTGCCACCTCCTTGTCAGCCTGTAATTCAGACTATTTCAAGTCCCGAATATAGTTATCTGTTGCCGAACTAAACTGTACATATGTAATATACTTTATCAACCCATTATAGTTGTAAATCCAATGTAAAGATTATGCTGGAAAAAGACTTGCTTTTCTTTCCTCTCTTTCCTTTTCTTTTTTCTTTTCCCCAAGCTGGAGATGCTTGTGTTACTTAAATGAACTCAGACAGCCCAAGTCAGTCCTTCGACAACCTAAGCCCTTCGGTAGTCAGTTCTGACTGGCACACAGCCACCCACTTCTGCACTTGCCCGTAATGAAATCCATTCAAACATATCAGCTCCCTGAGAATGATATACCTCAATCTAAGATTACCATGAAGGAACCTACAAAACAGGCAGTTACAAAGCTAGGACTATTTATATGCATCATTTTATTTGCATTGTAAAAGGCTTTTCCAACACACAATGAGTTCCAAGTTGTCTGCGATAAGTTTCAGGCTGGCTACTGGAGTGCACTGTACATTTTGTATATGCATTTATATGTAGATATGTATGTATATGCTGTTAGAAGGGTATTAGCTCAGCAACTTCAGAGTCATATCAGGCTATGAGAGGAAGTCAGTGTGTTTATACAAACACTGAGTAGTATGTTAAAGGGCTTGTTTTTTGGAAATAAAAGCTTAATTTCATTATCATAATGATGATAACATACAGCTCTGAATGGTATTAGTTCCTGTTTACATTACTCATGGTGTTGGTCTGAGCTGCGTTTGCCATCTAGACATAATTACTATTTTATTATTATTTTTTTCACAGTTAAGTGGAGCATTTTAGCACAGCTGAATTGCTGCAAGCCTTGGTGGAACAAATCTATTAGTGGTATGGCTTGAAACAATACACAAAAGAGCCCTGTGTGTGGTCTGCTCTACATGCTTTTCACTTCCTTATGTTAAACAATAAATCTCTGAGTCAGCTAGAACTCAGAGACTAACATCCAACGAGAGCCGCATTTTATCTTTTATTCATTGGCAGGAACATAGCTGTAGGAGGTATTCAAATCACACTTTTATTTAAACAAACACAGCTGGATCACAGCCTCTTAATATAGCAATTCTCTAATGAAAAATAACAACATAGTATTTATCTCTTTTCTTTTGTGCAGCTCTCAATTTGCTAAAATTAGGCAGACTTCAATCCCATACAAAATTGGCATGTTTTCATGACCAGAGCTCATAGCAACTAACTGCAAAATTATAATGGGAATGTAATTATAGTAGGGCATGTGAAATACACATCCTTTTGCTGCTGTAAGCTATATGGGGTTATACAATTATGCTGTAATAACATCATTTATCTTAAAGAAGTCAGACAGCTGATTTCATTTATTTAACTGGAGTTCTCCAGTTATGTGCTGTGTCAGGTTAACATTAATGTATTGCACAAAGTAATAGAGTGCAAGAAGTCAGGGCTTCCCCAAGATGCATTGTTCCCGTGTTTGCACAAGTTTATTTTCTTCTTTATCCCAGTGAGTATTTGGAGACACCCAGCTTGAGTTTCTAGCTCTTTGGGAACCGTGTGAAACATGTATTCCTATCTTTGCGGCTGCACTGCTTGTTCCTTTCTGCGGTTGTGATTTGGGGCCAATAAGTTGTAATTGACTGCAGAAGGATGTAACTAAATAAAAAAGCTGAGTCACCTGTCACATGCTGGGTGAGAGTTTGAAAACAATCACCTTGCCGCTTACGTGGTGTAATAATTAATATTGGCCAAATTTTGCACTCATCCTAGGCAAAACAGTGGCATTGATATCAACAGGACTTTTATAAGTCAGTCCAATATTTTATCTCCTCAGGATTAAGCAGAATAGCATATTTCTAGGAAAGAATAGCATATTTCTAGGAGAGAGACCGTGTTTAGCAATCATTTTTAAGATTATTCCAGCTCATTATAATATACAGGGAGTAGTGGCTCAGAGAGAGCCGCTTTGCAGAAATGTGACAGGAACGTGTGACACAAGAAAGATACTAATAAATGGTCAGGGAGGGCTACGAGGGGCTCTGATCCTTCTCAGGCACCCTGGGGTGTTGTGGGACTCTCAGCACAGAGAGGATGTATGGGGCAGGGAAACTACCATCTGAGAAATGCCTCTCCTTTGGAAGAGAGACTTTGATCGGGTATGAGATATTTGTGCTAGCTATTTGTGTTTTATTGCAATAAATAACTGCAGTAATTATTATTGCTGTTCAGCAGGACAATGCCGGCACAAGCCATAGTGAAGTTCACATCTCTGGAAGCATTTTACCGAGGATGTGTATTCCTTTCAAGTCCTATTCTGTAGCTTGGGATCACAACACCATCCCAACACTGTTTCCCTTTGCCTCTTCCTCATGAAGCATTTTTAATAAATGGACACACAGTGAAAAGTTTTAATTTCAGTCTGAATTCTCCACATTCTTAGGGGGTTAAATATGCCTATTGTGCCCCCCCAAAATATTGATGCATATTTTTAGGGTTATTGATGAAGGTAGCAAGTTTGTCTTTCCTCAGCAGCCACCAGTTCACTATACACATGTAGCTCCTGATGTAGATGGGCTAAACAAACCCCGTTCGTTTCAGAAAGCTGGTGTTTAGCACACTTTCTATAATGGATTTTGAAAAGAGTTCAGCCTGTTTAAAACAACAGCCATATGGTTTTCAATACTGGAGGGCTGGCCAGAATGTAAATGGATATGACACACATTGTCAATAAAAAGTCATTTTACCACTGAACACACATCTGTAATTTTAAGGACAGATTTGGGTCTAGATCCACATTTGTTCAAATGTATGGGGCATGGATATCTCCTGTGGGGCTGAGTTTTGACATTGTTATTTTGGATTACAAGCTCCATTTCCCGGTAAAATACCAAATTCTGTTTGATCAAATTTTTATCAAATATCTTGATTTTTTTGAATAAGATTGTTTGTAGCTAACTTCTTGTGTTGCTTACTCTTATTTTTTGAATTTTTCTTCTTCTGCCACTGTAATTATATTTATGATACAATATCTGAAGTACGCTATCCTCCAGACGTTACCGGTCAATCTTCATTAAATCCTATGAGTGTGAGTGAGGACTAGACGGCCAAAAAATCCCCCAAACACTGACTGGTCTCTAATCGCCAACCTGCACATGTCAGAGAGACATGTGTTCAAACACATCTTTGAACCTTGGAAGCTGAAGTAAAAATATAATGAAGAGTTCTTGAAACCTCTTCTCAGGTAAGAGAGAATTTGATTGTGCAACAGGTTATAAATTACAGTATGGGACCTCAAGACTGTATGAAATAGAAAGCTTAGAAATACTCTGAAAGGTGAGGAGATCTCAGGAAATTTCACTGATACCTTGTGCAGACCCTCAAACAGTGAGCTATCATCTCATATTACAAAAAACCCACAGAGAAAGGTCAAATATTTGCCTTTATCCCAGACAGCAGTTCCTGAAGGGAAAGAGGATTTTCCTTTTCAGTCACTGTGTGATTCCACCTTCCAGACAACATGAGGCTCGATTGTTTTTAGTGTCTTTAGTGTTTTTATTTTTTGTTTCTCATCTCTACAGTTATCGTGTCTCTCTAACATGGCATCTATCATTTATTGGTATCTTTCTGATGTCACATGTCCCTGACACTTAGCTGTCCTGGTTTTCACTATCACAAATCTTGGAAAATTCAGCCACGAGCCACCTGAGTGGATTGAAACCTTGAGAACAACCTGAGCTTATGAACACAGCCTACGTTTCTGGAGATGTTTGGGAAGGTGTGGAACAGAAGAGTAGTCAGTGAGCAAATACCCCCAGAAACACATTTGGCAAATGCTAAAACTCTTCCAGGGACTGTCCACCCCCAACTCAAAGTGAAAAACAAATAAATTAACCTTGGCGTTGTCCTTGAGGAACGAAGCTCAGTCAAAATGATTTCTTTCTATGGATGCCTTGCAGATCATCGTAATGACAAGTAACTTGTCTGGGCACTGTGACAATTTGTGGATTTTGTCTATGGATGTGAAGTTTCACTAAACACAGCATTCATGAATGCAGATAAATTCCTTTTGGATCTAATTCCACCATGGTCCACTCCGCTATTAGAGATGGGTGTCAAACGGTAAGATGGGATAAAGCACTCAGCTGTTCCAGATGTTTATTCAAACCCATTTGAATAATCTAAGCTGAGGTAGAGCAGCCTCAGGAGAATGTGCTCTCTCACAACATGTTTGATACTTCCTGTTTCTGATTTTACAAAAAATAAGTATTTTTAAATATTCCTCACTGAACCAGGAGCTGTGATATTACACTGGGGAAGTAAATGAAATCAAGGGAGGGAAATCAAGCCACTTCTTGATAGTTCACAAGCATGTTCACAAGCATCCTGTTGCAGGTTCTTGGAGAAGTGAGGGGGTTCTCCCATTCCCAATACGCAGAGCTTAAGAAAAAATGCAGCACTACCAATTCACGGGTTTGGCAGCGTAAGCCAGAGTGACATAACTGAAAGAACATTCTTCCCACCCAGTGCACTGTGGTTATGGAGTTTTAAAGTCAGCGTGACTGTGTACAGTGGTAGCGTGTCAGTGGTTCTTTCATTGTTCTGCATCTAGCACCAAACCAAGCAGGACTTAAACATAAACATAAAGAAAACTACCAGGGAGCCAGTGCCAGTTTCTAAGCACTGGCCTTCTGTGTAGCTGCTACATTTTTAGCCATCACGAGGAATGCCAGCACTGGCGGCTGCTGATGTAATTTCACCTTTAAGGTGCAAAGCTCTGGATGTCCCTAGGAGAGAGACATTTTTGTGTGTGCTTATGAGAGAGTACAGAGCGTTTGTCCTAAATGCAGACTGGAAAAAGCACAACTTGGCCATTTGGGAGCCTGTCCAAATGTACATCCCATGTACCCTTCTTGGGGGGAGCTCTAGCCTGTCCATTCAGTTCTACAGTGAAATTTGGGAAGGGTATCTTGTGTGTTTACCTTGATGACATAGTGCAGGAAGACCTTTTGTTTGTTCTTATGGATGAACATCAAGTTCATCTGCCAGTACATCATCAACAAACACAGCCTCACTCTGTTTGTGTTCCAGTTTGTCCAAGTTCCATGTGGCTGCGTCAACACAGCACCAAGCCCAAGTTAATCTATTTAGTCACTGACAGGGTTTTCCCATTCAGACTTGGCATGATATTTATCACAAGGCTTTGACCACCTTGGAAAGTGGACAATTGAGTTCATGTCTGTTCACAGTATGTCATGTAAGTCCCTGGAACCACTAGAGTACTGGGGCCACTTCTACTTTGAACACCTTTTTTATATACTTACTTGCTTATTTTCTTAGTGCATAGTATTCAGCTGTCTCCCCTCCTCCTTCCTTTCAGCATCACCAGCACAAGGCTAATTTTGATATAAAGCCTGGGGCAACTTGTCAAAAAAGTTTAAAATCAGATTTTTGATGTATTATATCATCATGCAGAAGACATCAAATACATTTTATCACATGCTTTTGCTGAATTGTTAAACTATTTTAGCTGTGTTTTCCCTCTAAGACAGAGTGGAATGGACTACCTGTATTAATGGCTCACATGGGTACCTACAACAACATGGTACTTCTGTTTATGGCTCACACTTCTATTGAGTAGTGGTACCTAAGGCAGGGAATATTATAATGGTAGGCAGAGTTTTGAACACGGAGTGCTAAGCAAGTGTGCCTTTAGAATCATAGAAAATCCTGAGCTGGAAGGGACCCATAAGGACCATCAAGTCCTGGCTCCTGGCTCCACACAGGACCAGCCCCATCACAGCAGATGACTCAGAGCGTTGGCCAGATGCTGCTTGAACTCAGCCAAGCTTGGTGTGATGACCACTGCCCTGGGGAGCCTGTGCCAGGGCCCCACCACCCTCTGGGGGAAGAACCTTTTCCTGATCTCCAACCTAACCCTTCTCTGTCACAGCTTCACACCATTCCCTCGGGTTCTATTGCTGGGCACCAGAGGGAGGAGATCAGCGCCTGCCCCTTCGCTCCCCCTCGGCAGGAAGCTGTAGGCCGCCATGAGCTCTTCCCTCAGTCTCCTCCAGGCTGAACAAACCAAGGGACTTCAGCCTCTCCTCATCTGTCTTCCCCTCTAGACCCTTCATCACCTTTGTTGCCCACTTCTGGACACTCTCCAATAGTTTTATGTCCTTTTTGTACCATGGTACCCAAAAACACACCCGGTACTCAAGGTGAGGCCGCACCAGGGCAGTGCAGTGGGACAATCACGTCCCTAGAGCGGCAGGCAATGCCATGCTTGATGGCCCCCAGGACACGGTTGGCCTTCCTGGCAGCCTGGGTACGCTGTTGGCTCATGTTCAACTTGATGTTGACCAAATAGCCACAGATCTGTTTCAAGGTGTAGATTAAGTGATCAGCCCTTTTACGTCCTTTTACACGATTAGAGAATTCCTGAGCTGGTAGCTCCTGAGAAGTGGTAGAAGGTTTATTCTAGCCTCTGTCAATAATTTCTGCTCCAGCTTTCACTGGCAAAAGCAGTGGTTAGAGTACCTTGTTCTGTTCCCATCCTTTTTCCCACTTGGCTTTGTCTCTAACCCCACATTAAGAAGAGGAATTGAGAAGAAAAGATCGGAGTTCTGGAGAGTGGTGCGTAGGCAGGTTATGTATCCCTGGTTAGTTGCAGCTACAGTACAAACAGAAAAATTGAGTAAATACTGATTTTTAAAATACTTGTAGATGCTCCTGTTTTAAATTACTTAAATCTCATTTCTGAAAACTCCTTTCTATAACCTTATTCATCTTTCACAAACAGCAAAATTCTATAAAGCCCCAGGTGGGGCAGACAGTTTTTGTTTTAATAAACCTTCCTGAATTGATTTCTCCTGTGGGGCACTAGGCCAAGAGTGTGTGCAAAGCAAGGACAGAAAAAGGCAACAAAGCAAGACATCGGTCAGCCAGACAAGCAGCACACACACACTGCCTCATTCTCTCCCTCACTACCAGCACGCAAGAGGCTTTACCTGAAAACACACGTTGAATGCTGCCCTGTACGATCCAAACAGGCTGGAGCTCCATGGACGTCCCTTCGAGGGAAAGATATAAAGAAAAAGTGAGGAAGGGAGCTGCTGCTTTTCTTCCTTCCTGTTTATCCTAGACCGCATTTAACATAATAAAAATCAAACAAAGAAGGTTATGGAGACAAAATACCTGTGTTGCTTTCCAACATCTGCTAATCTTTAAATTTTACCTTGGATAAAGGAAAATGTTTATTCGGAATAGTGCCTTTTCACCCAGCCACTTCACTGCCTCATTTCTGGCAATAACTAAGATTAAGAATATATGTTGTTTCTACTTTCCAGTTAGATGTACAGAACTACACAGTAGTTTTCCTATGGAAAAGGTGTGCAGGGTTCAATTCCAGAAAGCATTTCATTAACAAAAATGACATATAACCCCCACACACGCTTGGCAGCAACCTGAAAAGGGTTAATGAAGGACCTATTTGCCTCCCCCACCTGTGAAAAAGTGCCAATCACAAACCAGCTGCTATAAAAGGCTGCATTCCAGGAGGAATGGGAGTAGTAGGTGGAGAGGTGTTGGAAAAACAAGCTGTAGGAGACTAGTCTGCCATAGGTGGGCTAACGGTGCTGGGAGAGGTAGGAAGACTTGGTCCTTTGCTTGTTCAGTGCTGGCTTGGAAGCAGGAGAAGAAGGTGAGTAGAGGATTCCTAGTTTCCACTGGAAAGGGTAATGAACTTCCAGATTTGGGTTCCCCATATGTTTGACCCCCAATGCTGAATGTGTGATCTTCCATGTTCTGAGGAGTGATTCTGAAGTTAATGGCTACCATGAGGGGTGGGGAGAGTTGAATGGGCTTGAAAGAGCTTTCCCAAATATTTTCCTGCCTTCTGTGAAAAGAAAGCAGCATAAAAGTTTCTGAATACCACCCCTCCCAATATCAAAAAATAAGTTTCATTTAAAAAAAATATGAACAACCACCAAACCCACAAGTCTAATGTGATACTTATATCGCTCTATGCTTTTGTCACCGAACTCATACTTGCTTCTCAATAATCACAGTTTTACTACTGTAGTTTGTGTGTGTTTGTGCTGTTGCTTGCTATGAATGTGGTGCCAATAACTCAGGAAAAAAAGTGTTTCCTGGGTTAGGTTTCAAACTCAGTAACTTACCCTTTCTGTCCATCCCCAGATGTGCCAGAGAGACAAAATACAGACAGGATCTAGAACTTGCTGGTTGCTACTGGAGAGGAGAAAGCAGTGTGGTATATGTAGAGTCTTATGCTTTCTATAAGATCGCTTTCCTCTGTGAGATTCCTTAGTTACTTGAGCCTTTACAACCATCTAGGGGGGTCTGTGCCCCTGTGGGTGTTGGTCAGTACAGGTATAATCCTGGGATCTCATTAAATTTAAAAAGCAAGTCTAGGGGAAAAAAGGTCATTTAAATTAATATTAGCACAAAAGTGTGCACTGGAGCTGGGAATGGAAGGGCTTAAGAGAGTTGGAAAATGCCTTCAGCAAAATAAGATGTGATAGAAACGATGTGTCAGCTATCAAATACATTGACTAAGAGCTGAAAATGGCAGTAGGAATACATTAATAAAACTTGAAAACAACAGCTTAAGGTGTTTGGTAGCTTGTTTCCTTCGTATCTGTTGAAGAGATGGAAAGATTATATGAGAGAATAGGGAATATTCCCCAAACTTGCTTACGGCATTCTCCAACAAATCTGGTGTGGACTTCGTCAGTGATTTGTTTCTCAAGTGCTTAATTTTGTACTCGTTAACTTTACCTGTAAATTTGAATTACCTGTAAAGTAGGAAGTGCAAGAAAGAGCATGAGCCAAATGGCAGATCCCTAGATGCACTCATCAGTAAACGTCCCTTGTGTGAATACAGTCAAGCTTCCTGAGTGTGACAGCAGTGTACTGGATGCTGTAGCTGTCTGCTAACCCAGTAAAGACCAGGTAGCTCCCCAGCTTGCATGAAGGATGAACCTGTTAAGGTTGGAATGGGGAAAGGGCTCCCTACTGCTTCTTGCTCTTGTCCAAAACCTTTTTGCCCATTATATTTGAGATGGGACTACTAGAGATGTTATTGTTGGTATAGATTCTTTAATTTAATCTGTCTTGCATTATTTCAGTGTCTCTCCAGTATTGTGAGGTGAGTCTGCTGCCTTGTGTGAGGTCCTTGTCTGTGAAAACCATCGCTGTGCCTGTTGCCTGGGGCTCTTCGTGTCCTCCAAGGTCTGCTCAGGAGCTTGGAGTGCCTGCAACCTGCCGTTGTTGGTGTGCCTCTATGGAAAGAGAAACCTGCTGGAGGTTGTGATCCTGGAGGAAACAGGCCATCTTGGGCAGAGCAGAGATTTATTTTTGAAGAGAAGTGACTCCATTCTATGCTTGAAATTAGGATTTTTACTAAAACCATGTGTCTCTGGTGTTCGTGATGAGACAGGTTTAGAGTTTGCTAATAAAGACGCAGTAGCAACCCTTGTTGTAGGAATAACCTCTTCTGGTATGCGAAGTCATTTCTGCTGTACTGAATTTGGTCTGAGCTCTGAAGGTTTTCCTTGGCTCCTCCCTTCCCAGTCAGCTCAGCACGCTTCAGTACCCTTTCATGGGTCTGCAATATTTCACGTTATTGAATGTGGAGTATTAATGACACATGTATTCTGTTAAGAATGTGACAAAGGCCATCAGCTTAGCTTTTTGTGAAGACTGCATGATGTATTAACGGTGACGGCAACTGACAAACTGCTTTGTCTGAACTCCTGCTTCCATTCTCACCCTGCCATTTTGCCAGGTCAGGGACTCGAACCATCCCATTTTCTCCACTTTTTTCAGTATTCCATATATTCTTTGCCCACAGTTGTTCGTAACTCTGCTTAAAAGCTTGCTCTGATCTCCCTGCAGCCTCCCTTCCTTCACCTTTCTGTCAAGAAAGGAGAATGGGCTGTGTGGTGATGAGCAGAATTTAAGAGCGAGTGGCCTTGGGATGCAGGATGGGTGCCATGTGCCCCACAGCAGTGCTGTTCTTGCATTCAGCCTGGTCTTGTGCTGGCCATTCAGCTGTCTGCAGAAGACACTTCCACTGCTGAACAGTTTGTTGGCAGTAAAATTAGTCAGCCTGGCTTTCAATAGCCACTCTTCAATTTTCTTCTGTTCCACAATGCATAGAATGATAGTTCATTTAATCTAGTTAGTATTGTTGAAGAAAGCTAATCTGTCTGCACTGTGCACAGCTTAACATTGAACCCTGTGTGTCACGTTTAACAGTATTGGTGGTCTTTTGTAGAGCTTGACTTGCTACTCAGATACTTATCTGCATACTGAAATTAGGAACCTTGCACATTCCATAGCACAAGACCAAAGTTGTTGATATGCATACTTGGGTGCATAGATTGGTCTCAGTGTGCATGGAGTGCTGGTGGCTTCCATATTGGGATGCAAGGATGCTACTTGGTACAACTTGGCTCTGTCAGGCTTTAGATCTTCGGTTGTTCCCTGTTCACAATAGCTTTACAATGCCACCTGTGTGGGGGTTATTTTCTTGTAGTCACAAGACCTGGAAATTTCTTAAGTGGAAGCTAAGGTAAGTGTGAGTTTAGAAGCAGGAGGTGAACACGCAGTAGAAATAGTGCCTGTGACTTAATGAATGCTGAGTTACACCACTTGAGACCACCATGGTTGTTGGCTTCCTATGAATGAGAGTCCCAAAGGTTACCTCCAGCTGCTGCCCCAGCAATTCTAAGAAGCTGCTCTAGAAAGTAGTTTCATTATTCTATGTTTGTCATGTCTGTACCTCCATTTCTTTAGCTCCTTGGGAAATATTCTTGGTCAAGACATGCTTGACAGGTGGGGAAGAAATCAAGCAAAGCAAACAGCTGAGCTCTTCCAAAGACGGAAGCGTTACCACGTTGGTTGGGGCTCTAATGCTGCCATGTTAGCCATATAGAAAAATGGCGTGGAAAGGAAAGCTGGAGTGTAGTCGTGAGTTCTCACCATCTTGTTTTTGTGTTATTTGTGTTTGTGACAGTATCAGCTTTTACCACATAAATACCCGGAAGGCAAAATTTCTTTTTTTTTCCTGCAAAAGCTCCAATAAACAATCGCTTGGTGCCTGCTCTGCAAACTGACCCTCTTCCTGAGATAGAAATGTGAAGGCTTTGCTTGTTGTCAATGAGCCTGTCATGGTTTTCAACATGTTACTTTGCAAGAAATTCATTTCCAGTGATCAGCTTATAAACCTGCCATAAGGAAGTGTGTTTTCACACTAGTCTAGTGTACTACTTGTTTTCAAACTCTCAGGGACGTAGAAATACACCAGATTTTTGGCAGCACATGGTTTAAAAATCAGCACCAACGTATCTATTGAACATCTCAAATGGGTAAAGGAAAGGGCAGGTTTCATCAGGGGTCAGTAAACAACGAACATCTGCCTTGCCAATCTTTTCTTTTACTACAGTCTTGTGCAGTCCCAAAAATCCTTCAGACATATGTTGAACAGAGTTTCAAAGCACCCAAGCCTCCTGCTTCTGCTGATATTTTGGCCAGTGCTTAACCCTATGTGGTTCAGTCAGGATTTTTTTTTTTTTCTGACTGCAACTGAATCGGATTGGGTGGATTTGGCTGGTGTTTTGAGCTGGGAAATTGAGGTTTCTGATTTCCGGTAGGTTAGATGTAGTATGGGCAGAAGCTCTCTAAGCCTCTTGTGCAGTTACCCAGGAAAAACAGATGAGTGAAGTATTAACTGATGTTCTTCACCCCTCTTTGTCAGATCTTGGCATGTGACACTTAGCGTTAATGTGCTTATTATAGAAAATCCCTGCCCAGTGCAAGCTGCCCCAATTGGCCATAATAAATAGTTCCACAATGGTCCTCAGCCAAGTAAATGTTTGACCTAATAATGCATCTTGCGCTCTGCCTTGAAGCTCAGCAATGCCGTGCTGCGTAGGACACAACAGTGTTCTCTGAAGGTCAAGCTAAGCTAGTCTGCCAGCAAGGAATAGCCATCTGGTGACCCCTTGCTCAAAGCATCAGCCTTCATTCCATAAAGGCACAGCCGGTGGATTGCCAGCAGATGCATTTAATTCTGAGCCTGGGCATTGCGATGGTGTGCAGGGAGAGAAGTGATCCATAATGAAGCTCTGCTCCAGCCCGCGTGAGGCTTTATTGATAAACTGATGCCCAGCAGCAAACAGTAGGTCAGCTCGCGGATCACGAGGAGTAACTTACTCATGCTGCTCCGCTCTGTCAAAGCATTGCCAAACTGAAGCTTGTGAGTAATCTTCAGGGATAGTCACAAGCAAAGTCAATGGCAGCTGCCCAACGTGGATATGCTTTGGTTTTAGTCCCTAAAACCCAGAAAGCTGCCATCCCCTGGCCCAAGTTCATAGGCAGAAAATGAAACGGGCCAAAAGAAGTATCAGAGCATTTTTCGGTAGCGTGGAGGTGTATGCTGTTCTGTTGAATCCTTGTTTAATTTGCCTGAATGTTTAAGTACTGCAAATAGTGACGCTGATGTTGGACAGAGGTGTCTGCTAAAGACTGAGCAGAAATTTATTGTCCTGTTTGACTTGGTTAGATCTTCCATGTCTTAAACTATTAGTTTGACCGTGTCTGAAAGACGGCTCTCTGGCTTAAATGAAAGGAAAAAAGAATCTCCCTCNCCCTAAAACCCAGAAAGCTGCCATCCCCTGGCCCAAGTTCATAGGCAGAAAATGAAACGGGCCAAAAGAAGTATCAGAGCATTTTTCGGTAGCGTGGAGGTGTATGCTGTTCTGTTGAATCCTTGTTTAATTTGCCTGAATGTTTAAGTACTGCAAATAGTGACGCTGATCTTGGACAGAGGTGTCTGCTAAAGACTGAGCAGAAATTTATTGTCCTGTTTGACTTGGTTAGATCTTCCATGTCTTAAACTATTAGTTTGACCATGTCTGAAAGATGGCTCTCTGGCTTAAATGAAAGGAAAAAGAATCTCCCTCCCTCCAAAATACAAAACCCATTTCTCCATTTTTAATTAAGGTCTGGATAAGGTGGGAGAAAGCATGTTGATGCCTTTCATCCTGTGCTCAGTAACTTGTCCAAAATACTGTGGAAATATAACTACACTGCCAGTGATGTTTCTCACCTACTCTGCATATTTTGAGAACTCTGCATGTTGTAGGAAGGTCACAGCTTTATGCTTTTCAGACCTATGTGTTGCTCCAAATACTACTGGGAAAAGCATTTCTGATCCATGTCTTTGAAATGGAAAGAGAATTTGAGATATTACAGATGTAGTCAAGTAGAATGGCTGATCACATTGTTGTTGGGGGGGTGAAAAAAGCACCGGGTAGTTGAATTTTGGATTATTTTTCCCAAAAAAATGTAATTCTGTCAGAAATGAAATTCCTGAAAGCAAGTTGATTCTGGTGAAATTCCAGTAATTTGTATATTCCCTTTCACGAAGGAAGAAAGAATATTCTCGTAATGTCAAAACGTTCCCTTTGAACACCTAAAATTAAGCATTTTAAATTTCAAAGGGCTTCATAATTTGTTACTTACATAATAAACCTTAAGTCAAAATGCGAATGGAACAATCATATTGAATATTTGGATCGGGTTTTGAAAGTACTTTTCTTGGAGAACACAAATTTTGGGGCTTAGCTTTTGTCCTGACTGAATGAAACGAACAATGAAACCCTTCATGAAGCATGTCTCCCTTTGTGGCTCTGCTGCTGATGAAGTGTTGGTCAGAATTTCTCCTTAAGATAGAACAGGTCTTGTAATGGTTTGTCTAGTGAAAAAGATTTTACTACTTTTATTTGAGAAGTATTTGCTTACATTTAACTTCTATCACACACACGTTTAGCTTTCATAAAGAAGCCTTTCTGATGTGTAGTGAATTATCTCCACAGCAGTCGCAGGGCTAAATGTGCAATAACTGACAGTGACTAGAAGATTTTTGCCTCTGCTGCCTTGCCAGCACAGTTTTCTTACAAACTAGGAAAAGTATCATGTACCCTTTGAGCAGGGAATCATCAAATTTATTCAGCTAACGAGTCAGTAAAAGATGCGAAGACATCAACCTACTTATAACTTGAGTTCTGCTAACCTTATTGTGATCAGGAGCTGAAACAGCGTTTCTCACTCCTGTATTCTGGTCCAAAGTAGTTCTCTTCCAACAGTAGCTGGTTGTGTCTCGGAGTGGAAAATGTTCAAAGTCTTGCATGAATGCAAGTGTTGCGTGCTCAAAATGAGTCCAAGCTTCTTCAACCCTCTTAAGGCTCAGTGCTACTTGAACATGGACTCAAGACCTGAGTAAAAAAGATGACAAAATATGGATTTTTCTTTCTTACCAAAGCCTCTCTCTGAATAAAGGACTCTTCTTAACCACACACGTGTGCAAGTTTCTTTCAGATGTCATCATGCAGCAGTGATGCACACAGCCATTGCAGGTCCCAAGTTCCCATCCTCTGGTATTGATTACCCCAGAGACTGTATGTATTTTAACTAATCCTGGTACCTCCGGGGCAGTGAACAGGGGTGTGGGAGGCCATTTCTTCATAGGCATGAACAAGGTAGCTTTTCCTCGGTTATTTGCAATGCAGAGATGAGACTGGAGGAACATTTTTTTAGGTCTGTAATATAGCCTTCACCACAACCAAGAACTGAACTTTGTGTCAGCAGAAAGCCAGACTGACTTATTCAGGAACAGCCACCTACTCCTGGGGATGTTGTGTGGTACCACCCAGAGTACCTTGAGCTGTGGGACACAAGCACGGTGTCCTTACACTGTGCAGTTGTTGGATGATTGTACAAGGATGTGCTGGCGCTAGGCGGAATTACCCTCTCACAGCTGTCTCGCTCCACACCAAGACTCTATTATTACTGATTGCAAGGAATCAGATTGTACTTACAGGGTCAGAGGTTTAAGTATCCACTGTATAATTCTTGTAGTACTGTAGTGAGCCAGGCTTGTGTTAATACCGCCTCATCTTGGAAGCCTTCAAAGCCTGTCAGTATAGCTGATGGTGTTTGGCACTTAGATATGACAGTGAATGGTAATTTGCAAGTGCCTCAAATGGACAGAAAATAGTTTTCATTATTTTTACTTGATTTGGAGTAGTGTCAAGCACCCTGTAAGAGCTCAGATATTACTCAGGCTGTGGTGTTCCCTAACAGGTGGTGAGTGGTACAGCATGTCCCATCCTTGGTGAAGGTTTTGAGAGGTTGGGTTCAATTCCTGGACTCAGCACTGATCTTCTGGGTGACCTTGGGTGGAGGAAGCAGCTTGTTGATTGCCTTTTGCAAAATGCTTTGAGAACTACAGATGGAAATGCTGCATAAAGGGAAGGCATGGCTGTTGTGTTGATGGGTGTTGGGGAAACATGGATTACAAAAGAATAAGTGGGGGTAACAAGTAACGAAGGGGAGCAGGAAAGTGGTGGAAAAGGTAGAGAGGGTAGTTACTCTTCTCTGCTGCTGTGGGACTTGGGTGAGGATGTCTGGGTGCCAGCGTACTCATGCCCTTGGCACCAGGACTTCTGACAGATCAGCCAGTCTGCTCTCCTGTTGGCTTTCGCTGCTTCTCTATGCAGACCAAATGATGTGCTTTTCCTTTGAAGAAGCTGTAATTACTGAGGAGCCCGGCAGCACTTGCCCGTGGTGGTAATGGATATATCAGCATTTCCACAAAGTCCCTTGTGAGGGATTTACAGCTCTGCCATTAATATTAGCCACACAGTGGGTGTATAAGCTGCTTGTCCAAAAGTATTAAAAAAAAGTTTAAAACAGCGTAGCAAATTTTAGTAGGCATTGTCTAGAAGCAAACTTGCACTGGTTTGATAAGGAGTGATTTTAACCTAGTTTGGGTAGAGTATTGCTTATTTGTATGTACTTGCTCATATCTGGCTTGAGGGTGACTCATTTCAGCCTATTCTGACTTTAACAAACTAGAGGCTATGCAGAAATTCTGTAAAGGAGTCCCTCTTCGTGCATCACATCCCTTGTGCTGAACAGGTCTGGTATCTACCGGGTTAAATAAATCAAGCTTTTCATCATCCAAATGAGGGGCAGTACACAGAACCAGCAAGTCAAACTGGTTTTGAAGATCACTGCAGCTAAAATGCTGCAGATTGTGAGCAGCCACAGCCTAAAACTGAAGACATGAGAAATACTGAGACTCTAGCTGTGTTATTACTGTCACAGGGTTAAAACCGAGAGAGGAAATATCAGAACCTCTCAGCTTGGTTTAACCCAGAACAGCACAAATACCCGTTTATGCTCTTCCATCTACTTTATTACACTGGGTAGGCAGAGGAAAACATGTCTTCTATTTCTGTGAGTTAAAAATTACATGCATGCTTACTGAAATAAACAAAAGCTTTGAATGTCAGAGGTAAAGCTGAAGGATTTTTTCCAATGGATGATCTTCAGCATCAGGAATTCATGGTTCAAAAGGCACTTTCCTCTGGTAATGGAGTCTGAGGCGGTGTTAATATGTATGGCTTTTCCCATTCTGAGAAAATACTTCTGGCAGGAGGAAGGGGGGGAGGAGGAGAAGGAGGAGGACACTTCTCCAGTGTGGAGATTTCCTTACAAGTAAGGAATAGGAAGCAATACAGGAGATCCTGTACTGTCATCAAAACAGACTTCTTAAAAATCAAGTCAGATCCTGGGATGTCCACAGGGTGGTGGACTGGGCACTTTACCAGTTTTACTTTTGCTTTATATGCTTTGCAATCCCTTTGCTTAGTTGTGGCTTTAGAGTGGAAGTGCTGCGGGAGAACTCTCTTCTCCGCTCCTGTAGTGCACAGTGCAATGGGTTCCACTGGTGGCTTTGCTCACCATTAATAGGAATTACTACAGCTACTGCCATCACTTAATAAGTGGACTTCTTCCATAAAATGGAGAAGAACATTCTAAGAGAGCCTACCAGAGCCTCTTGATTAAGTTTTAATCCAGACCCAACCTGATTCGTGGTGGTTTTTCCTTCTGTTTTCTCTTTCAGAAGATAATGTAAATTAGCTGTAAGTCTGGTGAGGCAGTGGAACAGGTTGCCCAGAGCAGCTGTGGAGCTCCATCCTTGGAAGTGTTCAAGGCCAAGTTGGATGGAGCTTTGGGCCATGTGTAGGGTCTCCTTGCCTGTGGTGGGGGGTGGTGTGGTTGGAACTCGATGATCCTTGTGGTCCCTTCCAACCCTAACCATTCTATGATTCTAGGAACTTAAAAAAAAAAAAGACAACTCCAAGTCTAGGAAACCTTTTCTGTAAAATATTCATTTATGTCGAAAACTGTTGTGCATGAATCTACATTTAACGATTTTTTAGCCTATTAAGGTGGGTTTTTTCCTTGAATGTAAGGAATTTTCTTACCCAGCAAAAAAATATTGAAGTTTTTTTGTTAGGATGGTGAATGTCCTTTAAGAATTCTTATACCTCCATGAGCTATTGTAGCCTTTCTCCTCCCAAGAAGCTCCTCTTGGTGATAAGCAGTGGTGCTAATGAATGGCTGGAGGAATGTTCTCTTTTTCTCTTTAATACAGCAGAATCTTGCAATGAAAACAGAAATGGCACTTAGATACAGAATTTGTGGAAGTGGTTTGATGCTGCAACTTGAGAATTTCAGAGCACTGCTGCTCACAGTACCATTACAATAAATATTGGCAGGATTCAATAAATATTGGCAGGTCTCAATGTGTTGTGTAATATAATAACGCTAGCGTCTACACAGAAGTCAGTACATGGGAGCTAGTAACTTCCCAAAGGGAGATGCTGAATAGCGTAACTAAATAGCAGAAATAATTGCATGTGTGCCCCCAAAGGTGGTAGAAGGACCAGAGAGGAGAAACTTTATGACAGAGGTCACAAAGAAAAAAGATGGAGGATATGTTGAACCCTTGTGTTGATGTTCCAGCCATCTGACTACCTCAGTCTTCAGAGGAAGATGACAATGTGCCCAGGAAGCAGGAGCCAGTACATAGCAAGCTTCCAAAAAGAGAAGCTTCTATGAATTTTATCTGGATTTTGTGCTCTGTGTGTAATCCTTTTCCATGGCCATGAAAATAATCCTGGAGCTTCAGCTTCATCTTGTGAGGCAAAGTGGTGGAGGTCCCCATGGAGTTTGTTCCTGTAAGACTAGGACCAGGGATGTTGCTCAGTGACTTGATTGAGTTCACACAACTTCATATACAGGAGGATATTCCTGAAAATCCTGTCAGTCTAACATTTTAGTTGTAATTGAATAATATTGCAGACTTGTTAGACACTCAACCCATTCCATATTTAATACTTTCAGAATTAATAACTGATTCAGCCTGGGACAAGATGAATGTCCGTGTCAGAGTCTAATCATATCTGGCTTTTGTTCCAGCATATTCCAGAGACAAAACATTCTTTTATGACTCTCCTAGTCTATGCATTTTTAAAAACACAGAATAAAAAGTCTTGGCAGCAATCCAGTCACTAGAATGATATTCATTCCAGGAATATTTTTAAGGCCACTGCTTGCTGTTCATCCTCCTGGTATTCTTCAGTTGCTTGTTCCTCTCTTTACAATTGAGATATCCTTTTTTTTAATTTATTTAAAAATGATATGTGATTTCAGCTTGCTCTAGTAAGAAGACCTAAATTCTAATGATAAAAGCTATTTACCTGTATTTATTCACAAGCCATCACTGTTCTTTAAACTTCACAGTTCAAAGGAGACTGTAAAGTCAGAATATGGTTATGTATTTCAATCTTCGTGCTTTACAAGATACTCAGATGAGCTACTACTACTTGCATTTCTAGAAAGAAATCTTTATCAGGTGGAGAGCTCCAGAAATGTCAAAGAACCATGTTTTTCTGGTGTTACTCAAGCTTGAGTAAATGGTCATTTGCCTACCCTGCCCACGTTTGGAGGTCTAACACCAAGCTATTAGAGTAACTGCAGTGTAAGGTACCCTGAAATGTCTCAGAAATAAGTTCTAAGGTAGTATGTCCTCTAGGGAATAGTGGGTATGTCTAGCATGGCTTGGAGAATCTGGCCTATGGCAAAAAAGGAGTCCAAAAGCATCCATCTACTTTGAAGATATTAGGATTTATAAGAATAAACCCATGCAGTTACTTTCAGTCATAAAATTAATGACATTTTAATAACAATGCTTGGAAAAAGAGAATTTGGTCTTAACAGAATGTGCGCTCCTTGAAGTTGTTTCAATTATTGATTGCTGGATTATGGCGTTTGCAATAACTCAGAAATCTTGAAATGTTTTAAAGTAGTCTTTTCATTTTCATACGGAGATTGCAGAAGTGCTTGTTCAGCATGATGCGAAGATGAACTTGCATCCAAATATATAAATAACCAAGTAGGCTTTTAGCTTTTTCATCATAACGGTGGCTTCAATTGCCACCCTTCTATGGGAAACAGTATTTTGACTTTTTGTTTTATAAAGGCAAAATTGCCTTGGAGATCATCAGTGTTTGGAATGTCTTTGTGTAAGAAAGAAACCTTAATATTATGGCTATCATACGCAAACTGACAGGCATCAAATACTTGTACCCTTTCTGACATGGAATAGCACTTTGTTAAAGGAGCAATTCCAAGGTGACAGCTTGTAAACTTGTGGGTTATTTTAGGGCAGAAAGAGTCAATATGATCCTGTCTTGTGGGTCATAGAAATTTAGCCATTCCTTTTGGATGTAAGCCCAAAAACCAAGTCTGTCTGACATTTCAGTTCTCTTATTCTCTTCAAGTGATTTTTCTTCTCATAAAAAATAATAGCTTTTTACTTCAGGAATATTGCATCATTTTAAAATTATGTCCAGTCCAAAGACAATCCTGATTTTCTAATCAATGTGCTCGAATGGGGAAAAAATAGAAAGTACAGTGACTAACTTTGATTTCTGAACAGCTTATTTAGAAAAGGGATAGATTTTCTCATCATTGTAGTCTTCAAGTCAAGATTTAATATTGTTTTAGCTCAGTAAGAAGGCACGAGTACAGATAGCGGACTCTACACTGAGAAATTGTGTGGCCGGGGTTATGGAGGAGGATCTGGCTAGATGCACAAGTGATCCCTCCTGGCCTTCAGACTGCTGAATTACTTCATGCATGTTAACCATAGTTTACAGTAAATGTGTGCAGTAGAAAGTACCAACATAATGAAGCAGGCTGTACCACTTTGCTGTATTCGTTTTTATTTTTCCACATGTGAACAAAATGTCAAAAAAACTACGTAACGAGATAGCACATTATAAATTAATTACCTATGCTCTTCTAAGACAGTTTTCCCTGTGTCTTTGCTAACAAAAAAAGGGGATATTCCTGTAATGGCTGCTGCATTTGTAATAATTAAGGGTTAAGGTATGTGATTGGTATGAGAGGAGGATACTGGAGCACTTCTGAGCAAAAATTGTGGTTTCTGCTTCCAACTCCTGCCTATTGCTAGCTGGCTAGCTAAAACAAATAACACTGCATGCTAAATATAAGTGGCTAGATCCTACTGTGGATCCATCTGCAGACTTACCACGTGCCAGTTGCTCTAGGTAGGGTATCTTGGCATGGACATCTGTTTACAGGGGAAGCCTTTTCTTTTTTTTTCCCTGCCCTAATTGTTTCCATGTATTTCAGACTTGGGTTTCTCCCATTTCATGGACATGCGACTAATTAGCCAAGAACTTACAAGCTCAGCAGAGTTAGGGGAGTAGTTTATAAACAAATCAAGGTTGCTCACAAAGCATGTTTTCTCAGATCCGGTGAAACAGTAAATACAGTCATCTCTCAATTATTCTGACCAGCGAGCGGGAGATGGGATAACCTGGATAAAGAAAACACAGATACTACAAAACACATGTAAATGAGTCAATAAGATTGTATGATAAAGACATAAAAGGGAAAAGGTTTATGATGCTTTTGGCTTCAATTCATGGGTGCTAATGAGCTCCTGAGCTGGGAAGTCTACGCAGTGCACTGTGATTATACCTTAGCCCAATTCTACCACATATGGTATAAACATTTCCCTGGTTCCACGGCCCTAAGGAATACTATTTCTCAGTGGGAACTCTGTGTTCAGGTACAGGTCTGTGAGCCTGGGCAATGCTGCTCCTGATTCTTCTGGCTTGGCTGGTCTCTGCACGGACATCGCCAGGGCTTCTGATTATGGGGTCATTGTGGATGCAACCCCTTCTGCACCTATAGTGCAGCTGATCTGCTGCACAGGTACCCAGCCCCATGGGTGGCAGAGCTCACTTACATGCAAGGCTTACCTGGGACCCAGTTTATGAATAGATATTCTTCTGTCTGCTCTCTATACTGTTGTTGCTCTCCCATACTTTTAGTTAAATAGCTTCTGCCTGCTGTTCCAACATTATCTACTTGCCAATACATAAACTGACCTTTTCATATGCTTCTCTAAACAAACTGCGTCAAAATTGAGCCTGGCTTACACCGATGAGCTTCTCTGAGCTCTCAGAAAAACACAGTGGAAAGTGTCTTATATTATGCTTTACAAATTAACTTTCAATAACTAGACATACTGTACTATGTGGTATCTTAAAAGCTGACCCATAGTGCACTAGTAAACTGAAGTATACTAAAAGCATAACATGTGTGTATATAGAGAAAAAAAAAAGATGAGAGCATCCTTTAAGGAGTTGCTGTTGTACAGGTTAAGTACTCTGTAGCACTTGCTTTCAGAGTTTAATATTTATTAGCACAACGGATTTGGAATATGTAAGTATTGTTAGCTATTCTTGAACACTTACAAATCCACGGTTGTGAGTGGTGTTCCCCAGGGGTCAGTGCTGGGGGCCATCCTCTTCAACCTCTTTGATTTGGATGAGGGAATTGAGTGCACCCTCAGTAAGTTTGCAGATGACACCAAGTTGGGGGGAAGTGTCGATCTGCTGGAGGGTAGGATGGCTCTGCAGAGGGACCTGGACAGGTTGGATTGCTGGGCAGAGGCCAACGGGATGAGGTTTAATGTGGCAAAGTGCCGGATCCTGCACTTTGGCCACAACAACCCCAGGCAGCGCTACAGGCTGG